>SSNQ01033870.1:57751-69950 GCA_006942095.1 Nothobranchius kuhntae | reverse complement strand
TAAAAAAAAAAAAAAAAAAATTAAAAAAAAAGTTGTGTGTGTGTGTGTGTGTGTGTGTGCGCGTGCTTGCTCGCTTGTCCCTCGGTCGGCCGTGACGGATGTGTGTATGTGTGTGTGCGCATGCCTGCTCGCTTGTCCCGTGACGGGTGTGTGTGTGTGACTACAGACAAATGCATGAGAGAGTTAAGCCGGGCGGACACTGTGCGACTTTTTCACTCGCAGCATTCAGCTTCAGCTCAAACTGTACGACTTCCTCGCAGAGCAGATCTCACGAGTCATGTGCTCACACTGCACGACCCAGTTCTCGCATGCGACCTGACTGCTCACACTGTACGTCTGGTAGCAACACGTCGGCCCTAAAAATATGCTAAAAATAGCAGTTTTTACTCAACACGTCAGACTTTTTTGTCTTGTTTTGCCTGTTGTCCTTCGGGAGTGCTGCAGGAGGACACACAGGGATTTATGGGGGTTGGATGAGTAAAACGAAATAAAGAAAGTAAATCTGTGTTTTGTGATCAGTTTAGTTTGACATGAACACGACAAACACGCTTTCTTGACAAACTTTGTGAGTAAAAAAACGTGTAGAAACAAAAACGAACAGCGTGTGTTATTAGGGAAAGAGCGAGCGAGCGGCATTGATGCAGGATTGCGCATGCGCCGTGAGCGGTTCTGATACTTTTTGGGTCGCAGCTGCTCGCAGCGCCGCTTCAACAGTGCGATACCCTCACGAGGGACAAGCGAAATATTAAACACGCCAGAAGTCCGTGCGACCTCACGACTGCTGATCGGCAGTTGGTCACGTGGTGTTAATCGCCTCTCGTAACCCCCTGTACACTACACGACCGCTCGGCGCAAAACTCGCCCCGATGTCATGGATTCTCGCACGACTGGAAAATCGGCTCAAAAAAGTGAAAAAGTCGCATAGTGTACGCCCGGCTTTAGCAGCCTTGAAACAGCTTGATGAACTACTCTCCCTACATCTTTTAAAAAATGCTAATATAATGTTTCTGCTATGCTAAATAATGATTTCTCTATAGCAGGGGTGTCAAACATGCGGCCCGCGAGATGGTTGTGTAAACTTTATTTTCATACTTTACAATGTAGAGTGAAAATAAACTTATCATTGTGAGCAAGTTTTCTCTGTAATGAGTATAAATATAACAAAGCTGCGCTCAAGGCCCACACAAAGCACTTGAATCACATCCTGAAGTTGGCTGCCACTCAGGATGTGACTTCTGATATTGATGTGCTGGTGAAAGCTAAAAGATGTAAAGTAAAATGAGTCAAATATACTTTAAGTGCTACATAAAACTGATCTAGCCATGTGATCTGTAAGCTCTGAATCACTAAGGAATGTTTTTTTTAATGTGTTGATTTATTTTTTTTTTTTTTCAAATTTTCAAGTACACTTCAAGTGTTGTACTTGTACTACACTGTCCTCAGGCTCCAGCCTTGTTTTATATTGATTGTATTAAAACAAAGAAAACAATCTGAAGTTTTTTTTTTATTTACTGGTCCGGCCCACTTGGGACTAGATTTCCCTCAATGTGGCCCCTGAGCTAAAATGAGTTTGACACCCCTGCTCTATAGAACTACAAAGTCCGACTGGGGGAGGAGAGTAAAGGTCTGCACTATGGAGGGAGGCGGTGTTTACAGCTCCTCCTCCAGATTTATAGAGACAGTACCCAAAAAAGGCTCGTTCTTAAGACTCTCCTCAGAACAGGGGTAGATGAGGGTCTATAGAGCAACAATAATGAGGAAATCAGACCAAAGAACTGCAGTTCGAATGTATTTAGACCCCAACTGAAGGATTTAGATGTAAAAGGGAATAACTTAAAAGCATGTTATGTCTCCTTTAAACTAGTGTGACCATATGTCCTCTTTTCCCCAGACATGTCCACTTTTCACTCTCTGTCTGGGTGTCCGGGGGCTTCCTGTATTGATGAAAATGTCCGTTGTTTTTTTTATCCAGAAGCAGGGATAGAATTATGGGGGAGCTGGATATCCTACACATCCAGGGGGGGCGGATAAAACGTTTTCTACCTATATTACTGTAGCAGGATGAGGTAATCTGCTCCTGATTTTAATAAATAACACCTGACTCCGCCAGTCACCAGTAGGGGAGCTGTGGGTATAAAAAGCAGACTCGGGCGATGTTTCCTCCCTTGTTCACGGAAGTAGCTGCACTACGAAACAGTAGCTGTATTTTGGAACGGTGGCAGCGTAAGCTGGATGCGTGTGGATCGCGGTGAGTATTCTGATCAGCTGTTAAAAAGCAGATTGGTGATAACTGATATAGGCTATATACAGACAGAGGCGACATTTGGAAGCCTGACGAAAGCTGTAACGTTACCGCGTGCTGTTGGAAAAGAAGCGTGCTTGCCTTCTAGGTGATCTACTGCTGTAGGCATGGTATGTATGTGCGGCACGCCCCCTCCCTGCACGCTCAGTATGAATATTATTTTCTTGGGTTAATAAGGTTTATTACCTTTTTTCTTAGGACCCGAGGTGTTGTGGTGCTATGACAAAGTGTTTTGAGTCACTGCTGTGACACCGCTGCAGAGTCAAGCCTAGAAGTTGCCACATTTTTTGGTTGCATCAACTGCCTTTACACATTTGTTAGTGCCAGCCCAGAGGGATGGGCGATCTACAAAGAGAAAATGGGTTGCTCTTTGCATCAGCTTTCTGATACCCGCTGGAGTAAAAAACTACTTTATGTCATTCAATGCTATTGTTCTCCTCACTGTTTGGCTTAAAGTTCTGCAATGCATTGATGACTGAAATGTGATTCGATTTCGTCTAGTCTTAGCCCTTAAGCGAGCTGCTATTGGAAGGATGATCTCCGCATCAGCCAATCATGAAGAGCTAAAATGTACGCCCACCAATAGTGGGCCCCCTCGTGGTATATAACTGCAGTAACCCCACTGCTCACCTCCTTTTTCTCTTCATGTCAAGCTTGAGAGCTTCCTTAAAGAGCAAATATTATCCCTGGAAGAGCAAATTATCCCTGGAAGAGCAAATTATCCAGAAGACTACTTACCAGCCATGTCCAGCGACGCCAGACCCTGCCCGACCTGCCAGACAGGCTCCATTTCCAGCGGCGACTTGCACGCTAAGTGTGAGGTCTGTCTCGGGGCTCATCACGCTGGCCTGGCCTTGACCCCGCAGGCCTCGTGCCCATTCTGTGCTGCTCTGCCCGGGGCGGAGAAGATTCGCCGTGTCGAGTACTTCACTCCCGCCGCCGCCGAAGAATTTCCGGTGGCTGACTTGTACCCGCTGGACAAGGCTTTGGATTTCTTCGACGCCGGTCAGGAGCCGGCTGGCTTCAACCGGCTGGATGACGTCGCCGACAGCGAGAACTACGACGAGGCGGCATCCCTCCTAGACATAACGGAGGTCGACGAGCTTCGCTCAGCGGGTCCTTCTGCCCCAGTGGCTTCTCGCTCCTCCCTGCCAGCAGTAAGAGCACTGCTCCAGGAGCTGCCCGCCATCATTTCTGTGGCAGCAGCCTGCAAGGGGCTAGCTGTGGCAGAACCGGTCCCGCCCGAAGCAGATGATTTGGTGGGAATTTTCAGGGCAACTCAGACACGCTGTCCAGACCCTATCTAGCCGCGCTTTCCCGCTGCTATGAGCTGCTGGTCTGCCGCCTTCTCCAAGCCTGCCAAGCTCAAGGCGCCAGTCTCCACGTATGCGCCCATCACTAAGGTCGAGTGGTTTTCCGACCAAGGCTGGCCGTCCGTTCCTCCGCTAGAGCCGGACTTGGCTTCACTGTTGGGTGCCAGGAACCACCTTGCTGGCCCACGAACTGTTCCCGCTTCAAAACATGACCAGCTGCTGACGCGGCTCACTGACCGCGCACATCAGTGTGCCTTTCAGACCGGCGCTGCAGGGAATAACATCGCCCTTCTTGCCTTCTGCGTCTCAAAGATGATGGAGGAGCTGGAAGCTCCCGAGGAGTCGAAAGTCATCATTACTATGACTGCTGATGCTATGCTCAATTTGTGTGCTGCTGTGCTCACCGGATCTGCTCGCATCGCTGCCTGGCAGACCCTCATCCAGCGAGCGATCTGGCTCAAGGCCCTGCCCTCCATTACGTAACATCTGCAAAGGGAGATGCTGGACGGCCCCATCACCACCGATGTTATGTTTGGTCCCCATCTTAGGGGCGTCATTGAGAGGGCTCAGAAGACGGCCGAACTATCGGCTACGGTGCGAGACCTGGTCCACCCTTGGTCAGCCTCGCACTCCGGCCGTTCCGCCAGAGGATGGGACGAACGGCGCGGAAGCTTCAGACGCCCAGCTGCACCGCCCGCTCCACGGAGCCGGCCTCCCGCTTCGGCTCCACATCAGCGGAACCAGCGAGATGGCGGACAACGGTTCAGACGGGGCCAGCAGACGCCGTCTTGGCAGTCCCAGGTGCAGGAGCCTCGCCGAAAGCAGCCACGGAAGTGACTCTTTGGGGGGAATGTGTGTGTTAATGATTGTTCTGATGTTGTTGTTGGTTTTGAAATAAAACCCAAAAAACATCACTTAAAGAGCACAATCCTACAGTCCTCCGCAGAATCCTCTGCCGGGTTCTCACACATGTTCCCCACACCAAGCACTGCAGCACGCATACATGTTCCTGCAGGCAGTCATAATACATGGCCAGCCGTAAGGGTGCACTCCATTTGCGCTCCGGCCCCAGCATCCGGCCAGGCCCAACTCTTCCCGCTCTCCCCACACCGTTGGGTGGGGCGGGATGCCAGGTCGTTGTCTCGACCACGCACGGCTCCATCCGCTGGCACTCTGTCGCCCCCGTGCACGGGCCCGGCTCCCACTCGTCCTTCACTCTCGGACTCCATGCTCCGCGGTGCGGACAGGCCTGTTCCAGCTGTTTCGCACTCGCCCTTTCGAGCGCAGCCCTCCATGGGTCGCCCCCAGTTCTCTGGTACGGGCGACGGCAGTAAGGGCGCATGCACAGCCCTCAGACGTTGTTCACGTGACCGTGCACACGCTTCCACTGTCGGAACGCGCGCACGAGTGGCGCCGCCTTTGTATCATGAGCAAATGGATTTCGGACACCATTCATTGCGGTCACACACTTCATTTTCAGGCCACTCCACCTCCCTTCAACGGGATCGTGGAGACGACGTTCACATCACAAGTACAGTCTTAGGCCCTAGAGCTGGAGTTGCGGGAACTTCTGTCCAAGGACGCTATTTCCCGAGTCCCTCGCGGACAAGAACTCTCGGGCTTCTACTCCCGCTACTTCGTAGTACTGAAGAAGTCGGGAGGAATGAGGCCAATTCTCGACCTGTCCCTGTTCAACTGCTCCATAGCAGTAATGCATTTCTACATGTTAATGATGAGACAAGTCCTGGAATACGTGCGCCCCGGGGATTGGTTCACTTCAATCGACCTGAAAGACGCATACTTCCACATACCAGTAGTTCCAAACCACCGGAAGTTTCTGCGTTTTTCGTTCAAGGGAGTTCAATATCAGTTCAATCGCCTCCCTTTCGGCTACTCGCTAGCCCCGCACACCTTCTCCAAATGTCTGGAGACCGCGCTGCAGCCACTGCGCACGGAGGGAATGAGGGTCTTATTTTACCTGGACGATCTTCTCCTGTGCGTTCGGTCCAAGGACGAGGCGTCACAGCAAACCAGGAGGTTGACAGAGCATCTGTCAACCCTAGGGTTTTCTATAAACTGGGAGAAGAGCTCCATCCTTCCATCCCAGTCGCTTGTGTATCTCGAGGTGGAGTTGGACGCCTCCCTAATGAGATCACGTTTGTTGCCTGCAAGAGCGGCAGATCTCTCCACGGTGATCTCCCGTGTACAACCCCACAAAATCGTGAGAGCCCTGTTAGTCATGATACTCCTGGGCATGATGTCCGCAGCCCATTCGGTGGTGCCGCTAGGCTTGCTGCGCACGAGGGGCTTGCAACGTTGGTTCATCCGCCTCCGGGTACACCCGATACGTCAGAAGAGACGTATGTTGAGGATTCCGCCAGTGAGCGGGGACCTCGCTCACTGGGGGAACCCCTGCATCCTCTCACGCGGGGTTCCCATCGGACGTCCTGCGTCACACGTATCTGTGTTTACGGATACGTAAACCACTGTCGGGGTGGGGGGGCACGTGCTTGTCCCATACGGTGGCAGATCGCTGGCCCTCCCACACGCACGAGCACATAAATGTGTTGGAGCGGATGACAGTGAGGAATGTGATCAGACACTTTGCTGCCCTTCTCGAGGGCCGTAATGTCGAAGTTCACACGGACAACCGGGTGGCGGCAGCCTACATAAATCGCCAAGGGGGAGTTCGATCCCTCCCACTGTTGCGTGTCGCCACAGATTTACTGTGTTGGACGCATGTCCACCTGCTGTCCATCAGAGCCATCTATATTCCGGGGGTCCTGAATGTAGCGGCAGACATCCTGTCGAGAGGGGGACCCCGCGACTTCGACTGGCGTCTGCATCCCGCACTGATATCACAGATCTGGATCAGGTTCAGGGAACCATCTGTGGATCTGTTCGCGGCTCGCGAAAACGCTCACTGTCACCTGTGGTTTTCCCTGAGTCCCCGGGATGGACCTCCGCTCGGGGCGGACGCCTTCTCACACCAGCCCTGGCCTCGAACGCTCCTTTATGCGTTTCCACCAGTCCCTCTGATTCCCCGTCTCTTAGACCGAATTCGGTCGGAACAGCTCTCGGTGATTCTGGTGGCTCCCAGACGCTTGTCCGGGTCATGGTTTCCGGACCTGCAAGCGCTAGTGTCCGGCTGCCCGTGGAGGCTCCCGTGGAGGGTGGACACCCTTCTCCAGGTGGATGGGATAATCAAACGTCCTCCGGAAATAGGCCAACGGCTGTGGGTCTGGCCGCTGAGCGGTCACGCTTAGAGGCTTCTGGGCTGCCGCATGATGTGGTCGCCACGAATCAGAGTGCGCAGGCGCCCTCTACCATTGCGTCTTACGCTGCTAAATGGGCAGCTTTCCAGAAATGGTGCACAGAGCGGAATGTTCAAGCGCTCTCCTGCCAGCTGGCGGATGTCCTATCATTTCTGCAGATACTGATGGACAGGGGCCTTGCCTTCAGCACTGTAAAGACATATGCTGCAGCTATCTCATCATGTCATCAGGGTTTTGGAGATAGATCTGTTTTCAATCATCCCCTCACAAAACGTTTTCTAAAAGGTGTCAGGAGGAACAGACCTGTGTCCCGCACGCTATTTCCCCAATGGGATCTAACGGTGGTTCTGTGTGGCTTATCTGGAGCCCCATTTGAACCCTTGGACCAGGTCTCACTCAAGTTCCTGTCACTTAAAAGTGCATTGCTGCTGGCGCTAGCATCAGTTAAGAGAGTGAGTGACCTGACCGCCCTTTCAGTGGCTCCCGCATGCCTCAGGATCCGGGAAGATGGCGGGTCTGCTGTTTTATGCCCCAACCCAGCCTTTGTGCCCAAAAGCATTAATGCTTCCTTCAAATCCAGGTCAATTTCATTGGCTGTACTTTTTCCTCCTCCCCATAATTCTGCTGGGGAGGCAGCTTCTCACCTTCTCTGCCCGGTGCGCGCGCTTGCACGATATGTGTCACGCACTTCAGGGATTTGTCGCTCACAAAACCTGTTTGTGCACTACAGGGAGTCTTCCCTTGGTCAGGCGCTGTCGACCCAGCGTTTATCACACTGGCTATGTGACGCCATTTCCCTTGCTTACACATCATCAGGGCAGGATCCCCGTGAGGCACTTAGGGCTCACTCAGCCAGAGGTATTTCCTCTTCGATGGCGCTCCACAGTGGTGTGTTAATGGAAGACATTTGTCAGGCTGCTTCATGGGCTTCACCCTGTTCCTTTACTCGTTATTATTTACGAGATGTGTCTTCAGGTTCCATCACTCATTCAGTGCTTGGACCCCAGCAGTCTGAATGAATGCTTATGGCACCTCATTGGCCTTGCTGAGATGGACTTCATTCTCTTGTGGATGATGTTTTTTAGTGGGGGCCCCTCTCTTATTGTGGCTGCCTCAGTCTTTAAGCCTGGTCTGAGGCTGAACGTCCCCCACTAGAGGAGATTTGATTGGGGGTGTCCATTGGTTGTGTTAACCAGTGTGGTGTAAACCCATCCAGCTGCGCTTTATTCCAATAGCAGCTCGCTTAAGGGCTAAGACTAGACGAAATAGAACGTTGGTTACGTATTGTAACCCCAGATTCTATGAGTCTAGTTGCAGCCCTTAAGCCACTGGCCCCACTGGTTGTGATGGGAATAAGAGCCATTGGAGGTGAGCAGTGGGGTCACTGTGGTTATATACCACGAGGGGGCCCACTATTGGTGGGTGTACATTTTAGCTCTTCATGATTGGCTGATGCGGAGATCATCCTTCCAATAGCAGCTAGCTTAAGGGCTGCGACTAGACTCATAGAATCTGGGGTTACAATACGTAACCAACGTTCTCCAGTCAGGAAAAATATCACTTGAAGCAGAGGTAGCCAATTTCTCAGCCTTAAAACAAGAGATGCAGGCTCTTAGAGATAGATGGGAGTCACTCCTGTCTGAGGCAACAATGGTTGCTACACAGATGGATGTCGCACTTCAGTTTAACAGCGAACACAGCCGCCAGAGGAAAAGGAAGATATTCCATGATGAGACAGCTCAAAAAGAGACAGCTCAGGACAGTGCAGCAACAGTGTTTCGGAACAGGGTGTTTTTCACAGCTATGGACAATATCATAAGTGATCTGGACACCAGTTTCCACACCATAGCAGAAATAGCTGAAGAATTCTATGCTGTTTTGAAAGTTGGGCAGATAAGTGAAGATAAAGTTTCTTCTGTGTGTCAACCACTTATCAAGAAGTATTCCACAGATCTCACATCTGAGTTTGAAAAGGAAGTTAGACACCTGAACTCGGTGTATGCTGCCACTTCCCCAACATGTCCCCTCTTGGTCTCCTGAATGCAGTTCATGGGATGCAACTGCAGCTCATATTTGGAGAGGTGTGCATTGCTTTGCGAATATTTTGCACATTGCCTGTGACCGTTTCTGGAGGTGAGAGAGCTTTCAGTAAGCTAAAACTGGTAAAAAAACAAAACAAAAAAAAAAACTATTTGAGGTCCACTATGTCCCAGAACAGACTTTGCAGTCTTGCCATGTTATCCATTGAAAGTCAGTTGGCTAGAAAGATGGATTTCAAAGACTTGATAGATGACTTTGCTCAAAAGAAGGCTCGCCGCTGGGCTCTTGGTGGAACAGACTATGCAACGACCAGTAGTAACAGTAAAATAGCCAAGCTATTTATACTGCTGCAAAAATAATGGTGACAGCTTTGAACAAATCAAAAACAAGATATGTCACTAAGGAGCATTATTAATTATATCATTGTAAATAATAAATTTTGCTGTGTACCCTAACTGACTCCGGTTTGAACTGTGTGCTTATTCATTTTGTGTCTATGATGAAGCCATGGAGACTTAATAAAGAAGTCACCTTGTGAGCAGTGAATCCTTAATTTTTGTCAGTCATACAGAAATACTTGATTTCAAGAGGAAAGACAGCTGAAAATATAGTTATGTAAAGCTTTGACACAACATGGAAATTTAATTAGATATCCAAATTTGAATTTTATCATCAAATACAATTTTAGAATAAATAAACACATTTTAAGGGAGTAAAAGGGAAAAGGAGATTAACACCTTTCAGCATGTGCATTTCCTGCTTTTTCCAGCAGTGATATTGCCAATTCTGTTGAAGGAAATTCCTGAGAATTCAATGAGAGACAGCTGGTGAAAATGATATGTAAATAAGTAAGAATGCATGTAGACCTACATAATAAAGCAAAACTGAAACACTAATAAAAAGTTTATATATTATATTTTTTTCTCCCTTCGAATCTGGGAGGGTGGAACCCCAGCTCCAGCTATAGTCGAGCCCCCAGGGGGCCCAACTTGATATTTTTTCATGGGGCCCAAAATCTCTGGCAGCCCCCCTGTGGCTATCAGCCTCTTACCAGTTTCCTCCTCTTCCGGTTTGGAGGGATGATTGGATCTAGGGAGGTCCTAGTGATATCAAACTCTTGCCACATCCTTATCATAGATTTTACTATGCTCCTCAGCATTGCAAAGCATTTGAGATTTTTTTTTGTATCAATCTCATGCCTTGTGTCTTGTGTCAGAGAGAGACAGCTAGTTTAAGTCTCTCTGGGGATCTCCACAAAGGACAAGAACAATCCAAACACAAAACATAGCATGCCAGAAAATTATGAACATAAGAAATAATGCTACTTAAATTAATTAAATTAAAACTTTTTGACCGAGTAACAAACACAGACAGTGATCCATCAAGGCAGGCTCAAGCTGCATGATTTCCATGCAGGGAATTATACAAGTTTACCAATAATGAGTTCAAATGTATTACTGGTGGTACGAAATGTAAATTTAAATACGTTTTTGAACCGTGGCCATGGTAAAATGACATCTAAAGCCGTTGCACTAACCACTAGGCCACAGGCCTGATTTTAAATAAAGGCTATAAATTAAATTGACAATCACAGTTCTTTGATGGATGCAGTGCAGAACAGGGACATTTTGTCCACAAAGACGTGCATTTTTTACGTGCACTATTTTGTCTCTCACAGTAGAGGTGAACTAGCAGTATGCCCGCCTGTGATCAAGCTGTTGTTCACTGACTCGCTGAGCTCTGACTCCTGCAGTCAGATGCAATAGTTAAAAAGCTTTTGAGGCTCCGACACCACCCCCAGTAAATTAAAAAGCAGACTCATTTGTAGATGGGTGACTGCATTCATGGACTTTTAACATCTAGTTTCTTACCTAAAAACACCTCAAAGTGTCTTTTAGAACCAGATTAATGATAAAATGAACAAATTCTTCGTTTCTAAACTGGCCATCAATGTAGCACTATCCAGTGAACACATTTTACAAGATGAAAAACATTTTTTCCATTGGCATTTCAGGGCTACACAAAACCAAAAAGAAAAAAAAATTAAAAACTTTCAAGGAGAAAACAAAAACAGTTTTTGTTTTTCTCTCTTAGATGAGCAAAAAAAAAAAAAGAAGATAAAATGAAAAACCTTGGAAAAATGCCACAGAATGTTTTTTTTTTCTAATGGTCTTTCAGTTTCTGTAAAATACTTTCAGTTGAATCACCAAACTTAATTCTATTTTAATCTATGAATTTTTAAGCTGCACTAATTTCAGGATGTCAACAATGAAATGAGAATCTGTAAACTCTGCTTGTGTTTTTATCTCTCTGCTCAGACAAACAGTATTATTCGTTTAAAAAGCTACAGCCTGCTGCATTTTGGTTCAATATAAAAGACAACTAACCGTGACCAGACTGCAAAGGTCTCCAACGCCCAAAGGGAGATAAGCCTTCTTTAGATTCCAGCCTGTGGAATGAGACGGGCCTAGTCACTGCATACATGTTGTAGAGCCTCGCATCAATTTAATACTCTGATGTGAAACTATTTCTTCAGATTTTAGTGGGACTGAGCATCTTTGCCTCTATTTTATCACAGTGAGCAGACGTTTGGCCAAACGTCTGTAAACTAAAGGATTACGAGTCTCTTTAACCTCGACACAGTGACACAAATCACAGACATGCATAAATAAAAGCAACGACTTTGGTGCAGGCAAACTGAGAGGACACACATGTAGTGTAGTAAATTTATAAGCTAAGTTCACAACATTGAAATCTGATGTTACGAGCTCTGAGTTTCCCGGCGCCCGGCTTATACTCCGCTCCATCTTCAGCACAATGGTCAGCACCATGGAGAGCACCCTGCTTCACTCACGCAGCTGATTCTCATTAGGAATCCCCCGGCTAGAGCAGATAAAAATCACCGCTGCACTGGAGAAGGGAGGACTGGAGAGGAGAGGATTAATGAGAGAGAGAGACTTGTGTTTTGAGAACTTTTGGAGTTCATAGTCGCCTCCGGATGATTTAGGTTCCACCTGCATAGGAAAACCTTTGGGTTTTTGAGATCGGTTTTCTCTTGCTCTTGACAGAGATTTGGTTGTGTGGGTGGGTTAAGTTCACCAGTGGACTTTTGGGTAAGGCCTCCGGGCAAGCTTCTTTTGTTTCTGGCCTCCCTTTTTGGAACCAGAGAGTTTTAGTTCTCAGAGAAATTATATTGCTCTTTAAGTTACTTTAAGCCTCAGCGTTTGTTCCCCAGCATAAATTAAACTCTCTCTCTCTCTCTCTCTCTC
>SSNQ01033870.1:45651-57484 GCA_006942095.1 Nothobranchius kuhntae | reverse complement strand
TCCCCCCCCCCTTTTTTTTTTTTACTCTGTTGATTATAACCAGGTTTTCTCCCTTAGGGACGCTTTATGTTAAAACAGACTTCATTGGCTGTGACTTGTTGTCAGCTCTTTTATTTTTATTCTCACGTTTTCTGTGTTAGACCTCCCAGGATCCTAGACCAAGTTGAGGTCGTAACATCTGACAATTCAAACTTTATAGGCGGAATAACTCATTTCAGCATATTTACATTTCAGTCATGTTAAAATTTGTCAACTGTTTGTTCATTTACAAATCTAACAATGTGATGGTCTCAAAAAGCTACCAAGTGAAAACTTCATAATATGATGTCACACAGAATTCCACATGATCTTTGACCTCCAAATTAAATTTCCCCTGAATCTTAAAATCCTTTCAGACTTTAATCACAGAGCTCAGAGTAGGACCACCTACATTTATCTAGGTTACACGTTCTCTTAATTACTAATTCTTTAGACTTGCACTGAGGTTTCACAATGCGTCCTTGAGAACACTCAGGAGGGTTAACATTGGAGAAGTTCTGTCTGCTGTAAGTAAAGTCTTACGAGATGGCGCTGATGCGGCGCAGCGTTCCTGTAATTACATGCAGAAATTAGGAGTGGTGAAATAGCAGACAATTGCAATACTTCAGTGACCGAACAAGCGAAGCGATTACAGGCAAGGCAGGTGACCAGCTGAAAACTGAAATGGGTTAACGTCCATCAAGAAAAAGATGATTAAACTGGAAAATACGTTCATTTGAACCCACGAAATGAGCTGTCAGAAGTGTTCACTGACCTCCCTTTAGGCTCTAAGCAGCAATTACCCTCCCATCAGCCCATCCCACCCATCCCAGGTGCTGCTGCTGTAAATTGTGCTGTTACCATAGTTACAGGCCTCAGACTGAAAAAGACTTGCAGTTTCAGGCTTGAAATTACATTTTTGCTATCAAATTTTAAACATCAACGTGCCTTTAAACTTCATGTTGAGAAACCAAGGTTTGTCTTAGTGCTGGTTTTAAATCAGAAATGAATGGGTTTTTCCTGAGCTTCAGGTTTGTGAAAGCCTGAATCATCAGTCAAGGCAAACTGATTTACCTTTAGAGAAATGTCTGTACAAAAAATATTTAAACTCTGCAGATTTTAACTAATAATAAATTAGTTTTTGACCATGGCTGTAGTTGTATTGAAGGGAATTCATTCTTTTTCAAGTATGTAGATACGTCTACCAATGTTGTTATCGGACTCATTAGATACCTTCATGATCAACCTGTGTTCAGAGAATTAGGAATGAGAGTGCGGTGCCTTTGATGGCTCGCTCTAGGACAAGTGGTCAAAAAGGAAATCATACTTTAATTTGTTTACTCCTCCCCAAAATTATGTTCTTTTCATACCAACATACTCATTTAAGAGAACCGGTTCCTACAGCTAAGCTCACAAAAATGAACCAATTCTTGTTTCATAAATTCATTTATCACCAGAAATTATGGTAATTTGGGTTGAAACTGAACTACTAATCTACAAATGTACCCTTATATCAAACGTTTATAACTTATTTTCTTCAACATGAGGCAGAGTGATGTTAATGGCTCAGGGTAGGATGGAGGCTGCTGATGCAAGCTGCGTGCTTGTAGCTGTGATCGGTCACTTCAAATGTGCTTAACTGGCCTCTTGAAAGTTTTTGGTTTTGTCTGATGTAAACAAGGTAAACAGGGTAAGTGATAAGTGAACAATAAAAAAAAAGGAGTGTTGGCTTGCTTGACTTTAATGGTAATGGCAACATGGCAATACCATACTGCATTCTGGTAAATTTGGGGGCTATATTTCAAAACGTGTTATTGTCTGGAACTCTCTCCCCCTGAGCCTGCAGTGTGAACATGGCCTTAGACTCCCCATATTCTTCAGGTGTCTTTGGCAAACTTTCTTGCCACGGTCACTCAAAACAACACCAAGCTGCATCTGTATTGTTCAGGCGGTTCTGTTTGAATTGCATCATTGTTGGTGGATGCAAAGGAGAATGACAACTTTCCCTCCATACCTACCAATTTTCTCTAATCTACCATTAATAATGTAAACAAGGATATTGTCATTGGAAGGTTTTGAAAGTACTTTAATAACCCTAAAGCTTGGTTTATGCTTGACGCATTCACTTTCTGCGCAGTGATGCGGCTCGCGGATGGAACGCGCTTCACAACTCGCAGCGTTTATGTTTGTGCGGCTCGTCTCTGCGGTGAGCCAATATTCTCCCAAACTGAACGGGGCAGCATGGAGCTCTACAGCAAACATCCAACACTACACCATAGTAGAAGTAGAAATCACTGTTTACAACATGGTATTTCAGCATTTTTAACAGTGTCCTCGTCTTTTCCGACAGTGCGAGCTATTTCTCTCCAAGAATTATTAACAACATGTTGATCACGGTGATCTCTGAGAGCTGAATCATACAAATGTCTGTATTTACGAACCTCTGCCGTGCCGGTCCGCCATGTTTTTCCATGTCCGACCGTCCGCGTGGTTAGAAATTTTCCGAGGTGCGCGTTGCGGAAATCTTGGGCCGTGCGGAGACGCGGTGGAGGGGGTGGTTGTTAAAATGATGCAAAATGACGCAACTTTTCCGCGCGGAGCCATGCGGACCTCGCGGACGCGTCAAGCATAAACCAACCTTAATACTATGCTGAGGTTGGAGAGCGTGGGGGATATTTGGATCAATCTTTTGAGCACATCTGCCATATTTGATTTGTTACAACGCAGGTCTAGGATGGGTTGCAACAAACAGAGAAAGATCAAACAGATGACAGGGGATTTGATAAGATGTATTTATTTTAACTGAAAGACTGAGTAAGGGGAAAAATGTAACACAAGAACCGGTCAAACGAGGATTCTCCACCGCACAGGACAGACTCAACGTCAAATAAAGAAGACTATCCTTTATAGGGCAGGAGCACACCTAGCCCAGGTTCCCACCAATGAGGCGCCTTCAACAAAGAGGAAAAAACAGAAACACCAAATGCAGAAAGGAAAACAGCAACACATCAAACGACCCAACTAACTGTGGGGTCATCAGTTTCCATATTGTTACAGGTACAGAGACACCCAGTCTGTTTCTCAGTTTCAACACTGACCGTTGTTGCTGTTTGATGGTAATGTGCTGTGACAAGGAGATTTATTGGCTTTTATCAAACCCATCATTGTCAAACCTGTAGTTAAAGAGCAAGTCAACCCCTACCAGAGTCTACCTCCACTCCCACTTCATGTTTGAAAAATGCAACACATGCTGTTACCTGGCAGACCGAGAGGGCGAAGCCGCTAACAAATACACACACACTCAGGCTCACGACAGCATTGTGACATCATAATGCACCAGTTTACATCATAGCATACTTCTTAGCCAATAGCGGTGGCAGATTTAAATTAGAATACAGTGCAGAGTTTTTACCTGACAACGGCACAACACTGCCAGTTTTAGGCAGAATATTTAAATTTTAACTAAGATGCACTGAAGTGCCAAATTATTGACGACACGTGTCTGCTGCACGATTAGACACTCGTTTATTTAGCTTATCAGCAAAAAAAAAGTTTATTTGGGGTTGACTTGCTCTTTAAAGAGTGCAGCAATAAAATCTCAATGTGAGAGTTGCTTTTAAATCAGACTCACATGTAAAATTTACTGAATGCTGAAATAACATTGACAGAATAAATGGTTAGAATTTGAAATTTTTAATTTAATAGAAAAATCATTTGTTGCATGTTTATTTTTCCCTCTATGCACCAGTCATGCACCCACTTATTGGTGTTTCTTTGTTACACCACAGAGAGCATTGACAGCTCTGTATACAGTAAGGACACATCGTGAGTTCGGTCATACCTCCTCCACAACATTCCTCAAAATCTGTCCGATTTAGATAAGGTAGGGGGGTGAGTGGAGGCAGCACAGAAAGTGTTTGTTTTTAACAGCTTGAAGTAGGAGTCAGGTGCAGCCCAGCAATGTAAATGCGTGGAGGTATAGGGAATATGGGAACATATTGTGTGTGGTAACTGTTGAAGGAACATGTCTCTCCAACAAAAAGGAACATGCACTGGGTTGTCTGGGTCACAGTTTCTGAATGACTAAAATATCCATAAAAGTGATTTATCAGAGAAGAAAAAGTTATGCAAGAAGAGGAAAGACATGACGCAGGTTGTGTGGATCCACAGAATCAGTTGGTGACACACAGCAGTGACGCTGACCCAATCTAAATTAAGATCTCCTCTCAGTCAACTCCATCTTGTGTCTTTCCTCTTTGTCCGCGGGCTCTCTGTGTGTTCGTGTGCTGGATGTGAGGAAGGCTAAGCCTGCGATGAAGAGATATCTTCAGAAAGGAATATCCACACCAGTCCAGACTAAACCTTGATGTTAATAAGCTGACCATTGCAGAGAGACAAGGTCAGACATTTTCTATTATCAAATCACCGAAGAGCCTAAAAGAAATGTGTTTGCTCTTTGAAGACAATTAGCTTACGTTAGTTCTGGGTTTGTCTTAAAGCTAAAAATCCAAGAGAACTTTCTGTCTGCCTTCTGCATTAAAGCTGCCCTTCTTGGGCTGATTTTAAAAGTTCTTTGAAAAAGGACACCCCTCGTCATCATGCTAAGCTGGTCCTGGACCGGGACACGAATTGTGACTCATCTGTTCTCTTTGTTCTTTGCTGCCCCCATTTAATCCTCCAACTGCTTTCATCTTTCAGCTCCTCAGTTTGTTCTTTTTGTTTTATCTGCTCATTTTTACTTCAGATTTCCTCTGTGGGCAGCCTTGGGCTCTTTAGTCGCCCCACCATCTCCAGTGGCAGAATTCTTCCTCCTTCCACACTCCTCGGCATATCACTCGTCAAATACGAAGCATCCACATCACCTCCGTATGTTTCACAGCCCACAACTAGTCAGTAAACACAAAATGACTCACCAGTATCAATCTGCTCGAGCTGCTTTGTAAAGTTCTAATGGTAAGGCTGTTCCCACTGACATACTGCAGAATGAGTGATAAAGAAGAGAAGACAGAAATCAATTTTAGTAATATGTTTACTGACAGATTGTATTTAAATATCTAAATACCTTTCAGAGTTTGAACGTGAACTCTGAAAGCACTTCTTTAAACAAGTGCTGATGCTGAGAGGTTACTGACAGGATAATTTTATGTTGCTATAATCATAGTGCAGCTGCAGCTGACTGGTAGCACATCGATATCTGGGACAAGTTGCATTGACTTCTGGTGTCATATCAGCAAACAAGTCGCTCAGAGTTGGCAGCAGTTGGTGATGTGGCCACAAACTAGTCTACAGTATGACACCTGACAATTCTCAGTCGCACCAAAAGTAAGCTACTTTAAATTAAACAAGCAGTTTCCATGGAGCATTGCTTGTCAAGTTTTGCCTTCATTTGTGTAGAATCCCCACTTGAAAAGGAAGGATGAGTCTTTACAGCTTTAAACAACTGAGCTTTACTCAAGAACCACACAGTCTTCTCAATTTATTTTGTTGTTTTGTAGAATGCTTTAGGGCAGTGGATGGTCTCAGACAGGTAAAAACCAGCTGCCTTCCTGCTGTTTCATTCAAGACTCTGCTGACTCCACACAGGCTTGCCACACAAGCAGAATAGTGCTTCACATGAACAAATGTTTGTTCCTGTGACTCTTGGCCTACTAATGCCGGGCGTCGGCTGGCGCATCCCTTTGTATAGTCCTGACTGGAACACCACCATACACAGTTCTGCCATGCTTAATTTGAATTTAAGCAAATCATAAGCATTCCTTTCCTATTTACCTTCCTTCTTTTATTTCACTTTAAATGATATAACTTTTTTTTTTCTACAAAACATTGCCTGAACCGTCTGGTGAGGCTGATGGTTGACTGTGGCTCAGTACTGCATGGTTGAGGCAGGCGTTGCAGATTTGCAACATTAAAACCTACCTACCTGGTTACTCCACATACGTATTTCATGAGCATTTTTTAACTCAGAAGTACCCTTGAAGGACTTAGTTGTTCTTCTTTTTATCAAAACTTATTTGGAGCCTGAGTGGGTTTGTCATGCGCGCTGGTGAGTGAAGCGGAGGTGAGGATCCACACGCGGGTGAAGAAGGTAGGCAGGCAGACACAATTAAAGGCTTTAATAATGAACGCGCTGACATGGAAACAATTAATCAACAAAACACACAGAACTGAGAGGGTTTAAATACATGAGGGTTGGGAGCTTGGGTGATTTGAAAATGAAAGGCAGGTGGGAGTAATCAGGAGACACAAGACAGAACAGAGTTGGGAGACAGGACAGGGTGTGACAGGGTTAAAATAATGTGACATCACCGTCCCTCGGGGATGGGTCAAATGCACAAGAATAATTTTCCCATTTGGTGAACAGAGTTCATAAAACATGGATAAATAATGTGTCGATGTCTAGCTGATCATTGCTAATGAATTTTATTTTGGAGCAGTTGGGTGATTGAGTTTGGTACACTTTGGGGTTGCTGAAAAGTAAACCACACATAATTATGTTTCTGAACATTGCATCTGATGAAGGACTAGTCGAACCTCTGAGAAACTATGTTTATCCACCTTAGGCATAAAATCCCAGACATTAGCCGTGTTTGAGATGAGCCAGTTCACCGGTGATCGGCGAGCAGTGCGTGCCGGTTAGATTTGTGTCCGACTTGACGCCGACTTGCTCTGACGTCATGCATACGTAGACAACGATAACCTCGTGAGATCAAGGCGGCCGCAGACTTTGGAGCAAGGCGCTGCAGTTGCTCTCCACCGGCTGCAAAACCTAGAGGATGACGGGAAACGCCTGGCTCTCACCTGATCTAAGATCTGATTGGTTCATATTTTGATCCAAACATCCGGTGGTAGAACATGAAATGTTAGTTGGTCACATGGTTTTTATATATTATCTGGTTTCATTTAAAAAGCACTGAAAGGAAGGTTTTGCATTAGAAAATTTCGATTTATGTATATGAAATTTAGCTAATAATATCAATAAATTAATCAAATAAAATTCAAACCATACAACATTCTCAAAATTTGAAAGCTGTCAAAACCAAAAACTTATGTTCCCTGTTCAGTATCATGTGATTCTCTGTAAGACTGTTTTGTTTTCCCATAGAAACCCCCTGACATTGTGCTTGCTATTTCTTTGTAGTTGTATTATGTGCTTTGTCAATAAAGCATATTCAAGGAGAAAAAAAAAGATAGTTGGTCACATGTATTCTGTAAATCATGTAAAGGTGATGATGACAACAATATAGGCCATAAAGAAATGTGCTTTGTGTTCTTTTGTCACGTTTCCTATGAGCACACTAAACCTACAGCTGCTAACCTTTACTTATTATTACAGTCAGGTCTCCATATACAATATATGATATCCACAAGCACATGAGGATGTGCTAACAGGCACCAGAATTTAAATAAATAATTAAACAAGTATGAACTCTAACGCGATATCTTCAGCCATCGTCACCCCTGAGCTACACATGTAGGGAAATCTGTCCGACTTAAACGCCGGCTTTCAGCCACTCCCCCTGCTGCTTCCGTCTGCTCTCGTCTGTTTTCCAGGTGAGGCGCAGCTCATCTCGAACATGGCCAACATTAGGGATATATTTTTTACCCAAGTCGTTTTAAATTCAACTCTGTAACGGGACAATTTTATTCCCATATGACTAAAATTATAAAAGATATTCAAACAATTTTGTAATAAACTTGGTGATCAATTGTCACTTTTATTAAAAAAAAACATGTTGTATGTGTATTGTCTTTGATTTTAAATAAAATAACTTCAATGCCAAGTAGGAAATGGCAGATTACAATAAAAACGGTCTTTATAAATTAAGAAAACATGTTTAAACATGTAGCAATGTTAATCTACGTAACTAGAATTTAACGCTGTTGCTATTCAGCTATGCTAAATCCTGAGAAAGATCAAATGAATTGGCAAATGAAACTTATATATACATGGATATTTATATAATCGATAGAAGTTCATACACCAACTGGCTTGGTCTATATTTAATCAAAAGTTCAATATTTAATCTGAGAGATTTAAATTAATAGCAAAAGTTTATTTATTAATTCAGAAGTTTTAAAGAGATCTTTGCTCATTCAGTGACCAAATATACACCACTCTGTGTTTTATTTCAAAGAAGAGTCAGGTTTAAAAAAGTTAAGAATTTATTACTAACAATTTAAAGATGACAATTTAAAAGACAATTCATAAATGACAATTTTATAAAAGCTTTGATATTGTAACGTGAGGAAATATGGGTTTTCTGTGCCAAAGGTTGTACTTGGCCCGGCTGGGTCAGAGCTGGGTCACTCAGAACTTTAACCCACAGATTAAGACCTTTGCCGACATGAAGTCTGCAAGATTCTGCTGCAAACCATAACATCTGCCACCTGCAGTGCCAGAAGATGTTCTCATGGAAGCTAGTCATAATAAAGAGTCTTACGCTTCCTTTGTTTATTAATGCTAAATAATCATTTTACCATTTTACTCATTATAAATGTATTTTAATCAAATGAATTATTATTATGCTTTGGGTTAATCATAATAACTATAATGAAGCAATGCTTAATTAAGTAATGTTTTGAAGATGTTTTAGTGGTGACCTTCACATCGCTCACACACACTCTCACAGTAAATTCAAAACACATTTGCTGACGCACACGTTTGCTTTGAGAAGAGAAAGGTTTTTGGTAAGTTTTCAGTCTTGTTATTCAGTTCGTGTTGGTCAACGAGAGAGAGAGGACGTGTGAACAACCGCTAACGGGGGAACGGAGCCCACCGGCTCCTTTCTCCCCCCCCTCACGCTATTCCTGCCAAGCCAGACAGGATAGCTGAATTGCAACCAGCTAACGCAGACTCGTCCAGAGTCTTTGATTTCTGAGTAATTTAAACTTAAGAAAGCGCATCTGCAAACACTTTATCATCACGTGTACCGAGGGCAACTCTGGACCGGGTCGCCAGCAGACCTCCGTCTCCTCTGCCAGCCAAGGTGTCATCTGGAGTACCACCCTCCTGGGTCCCGGATCTAAAAGAGGGTCAGAATACGGTGAGGCAGTCCACGACAGATAGCGTTTGATGCATCTTTTCCAATGAAACCTAAGTTTATTCAAACCATCACTTTTCACTCAGACACCTGTTTCTTCCTGAAGCAAAATCAGACGCACACACGCATTCATCTCACCTCATTCTCAATTTTCACACATTCAACACAAGGTCTATTTGAGCAAGTTTAAAATATCAACTGTTAAAGATTGTTCAACAAAGTTGCCAATGTTGATTGTTATTTCCCATGCTTGTCATTTCAAAATCATTAGTTTAATTTGAAGAATTAAAACTTTTAACTTTCAAACTTGTCTCTTCATTGAACTGAAACACAGACCCACGGATATTATCGTCAGTTTATCGATGAAAACAACCTTTGAGTCTTCTTAAAACTATAAAATTTGGTTATTAATTTATTAAAAATTAATATCTCAAATTAATATGTAGAATGGTTCCTCTTTCATAAAAGAGCATAAACCATTACGCTACATAATTGGCAGAGCCTATCCAGGTTCTCTACAATATTAAAACTTGGTATTAAAGCAACCTGTGTCTGGATGAAACTAAAAAGAAGTGTGTGTGTTTGGATGTGTGAATGTAAGTCTCAGAAGGTTTTTATCTCAGAGAGAGAAAACGCGTTCTGGGTTAAAGAGTTTGGTTTGCAGCTAAGCTAAATTATTTCTTAATAAAACAGGCATCCAGACGCAATCTGTGTTCTACCTCACCATTCAGACAACCCTCTGTTTGGATCCGGAGGTCAAGGGAGGATGTTGGTCAGCCTCTGGGTACTCGGTCCGGTAGGGTAGACCAGTGGTACCGGCTCTCTGGTCCTAGAGTTGCCGCACGTACACAGGTGGATGGTATGCGTCTTAAAATTAACTCTGAAGGAGTTTTGCGTCAGCTTGTTGCAGATGGCGTTTCTGTTGAAGCAATCCTATCAGCATGACAGAAAAGCTTTAGTAGAGGTTTCGAGCGGCCGACCCGATACTCTGGACTCTCGCGCCACGGAGAGAATTTTGGTGAGCTCAAGAACTGAACTTGAACTGAGGAGTTTAGGTTTTAACATACCTCAGAACACGCCTTCTCAAGATAGAAAGCTTTGATGTTATGGAACAAAGACATGTGAATGCAGTTGCCTTTACTGTTGGGTAAATTATGGATACATTATTTTAAACTAAACTCATCCAGCTTATTCTTCCCTGGCAACAGATAGGCATTTGACCTTGCATCTTCCCAGTCATGGCTTATCAGTAAGAACGCCCTGTGCCAGCGCATGCTTGTCTCCCTAAATGTGTGTGCGTTTTATCATTTCTGTGTGTCTTTTAATAAATACTCTTGAAAGGGCTTTTGTCCGACGAGAGAGCAGAGAGACCACCGACTCGTGTGTATCATTTTATCTCTCTCTCTCCACTTTGGAAAATCTAAATGGTTTTTTGTTAATAGGATTAAAATGGGTTAAATTGATCAGCTTGATAATAAAACCCCTGCGTGGTGAACTTTCCCTTCAGGTAACCCTGGATGGGAAAATGAAAATACCTAACATTTACCCTGATTTCTGTGTCCTGCATGGTGTGTATAAGTGCGCATGACCTTCTTGTCACTGTTAAACATTACTGATTATCATAAATAATAATAATTATTAACCAAAGAATAATAATTTGCTTCAGTAGTTAAATACCTTTATAATGACACCTTGATGATTATTTATGGACATTGTAATAGATAGTGAAAAGAGTTTATTAAAAATGATTCTTTTAAATCTTGAAGTGTCCTTCATCTTGCGGATGGAACAACAGTCAGATAAAGGCAGTCAGATTAAAGATGGTTTACAGCAGACTTTGTGTTTCCTGTAACAGATAATCTGTACAGTTGTGGTCAGAAGTTTACATACACTTGTAAAAAATATAATATAATGGCTCTACTGAGTGTCCCGTTATTTCTAAAACTCTGATTTTTCTCTGATAGAGTGATTGGAACAGATACTTCTTTGTCACAAAAAACATTCATGAAGTTCGGTTCTTTAATGTCTTTATTATGGGTTAACAGAGAAAAGTGATCACATTTGCTGGGTCACAAATATGCATACAGCAGTGCTAATATTTGGTTACATGTCCCTTAGCCATTTTCACTTCAATAAGGCGCTTTTGGTAGCCATCCACAAGCTTCTGGCAAGCTTCTGGTTGAATCTTTGACCACTCCTCTTGACAGAATTGGTGAAGTTCAGTTAAATTTGATGGCTTTCTGACATGGACTTGTTTCTTCAGCACTGTCCACATGTTTTCAATGGGGTTTAAGTCAGGACTTTGGGAAGGCCATTCTAAAACCCTTATTCTAGCCTGATTTAGCCATTCCTATACCACTTTTGATGTGTGTTTGGGGTCATTGTCCTGTTGGAACACCCAACTGCACCCAAGACCCAACCTTCGTACTGATGATTTGAGGTTATGTTGAAGAATGTGAAGGCAATCCGCCTTCTTCATTATCCCATTTACTCTCTGTAAAGCACCAGTTCCATTGGCAGCAAAACAGCCCCACAGCATAATATTCCCACACCATGCTTGACTGTAGGCATGGTGTTCTTGGGGTTAAAGGCCTCACCTTTTCTCCTCCAAACATATTGCTGGGCATTGTGGCCAAAAAGCTCGAGTTTCGTTTCGTCTGACCACAGAACTTTCCTCCAGAAGGTCTTATCTTTGTCCATGTGATCAGCAGCAAACTTCAGTCGAGCCTTAAGGTGCCGCTTTTGGAGCAAGGGCTTCCTTCTTGCACGGCAGC
>SSNQ01033870.1:29986-45641 GCA_006942095.1 Nothobranchius kuhntae | reverse complement strand
GAATACGGTGAGGCAGTCCACGACAGATAGCGTTTGATGCATCTTTTCCAATGAAACCTAAGTTTATTCAAACCATCACTTTTCACTCAGACACCTGTTTCTTCCTGAAGCAAAATCAGACGCACACACGCATTCATCTCACCTCATTCTCAATTTTCACACATTCAACACAAGGTCTATTTGAGCAAGTTTAAAATATCAACTGTTAAAGATTGTTCAACAAAGTTGCCAATGTTGATTGTTATTTCCCATGCTTGTCATTTCAAAATCATTAGTTTAATTTGAAGAATTAAAACTTTTAACTTTCAAACTTGTCTCTTCATTGAACTGAAACACAGACCCACGGATATTATCGTCAGTTTATCGATGAAAACAACCTTTGAGTCTTCTTAAAACTATAAAATTTGGTTATTAATTTATTAAAAATTAATATCTCAAATTAATATGTAGAATGGTTCCTCTTTCATAAAAGAGCATAAACCATTACGCTACATAATTGGCAGAGCCTATCCAGGTTCTCTACAATATTAAAACTTGGTATTAAAGCAACCTGTGTCTGGATGAAACTAAAAAGAAGTGTGTGTGTTTGGATGTGTGAATGTAAGTCTCAGAAGGTTTTTATCTCAGAGAGAGAAAACGCGTTCTGGGTTAAAGAGTTTGGTTTGCAGCTAAGCTAAATTATTTCTTAATAAAACAGGCATCCAGACGCAATCTGTGTTCTACCTCACCATTCAGACAACCCTCTGTTTGGATCCGGAGGTCAAGGGAGGATGTTGGTCAGCCTCTGGGTACTCGGTCCGGTAGGGTAGACCAGTGGTACCGGCTCTCTGGTCCTAGAGTTGCCGCACGTACACAGGTGGATGGTATGCGTCTTAAAATTAACTCTGAAGGAGTTTTGCGTCAGCTTGTTGCAGATGGCGTTTCTGTTGAAGCAATCCTATCAGCATGACAGAAAAGCTTTAGTAGAGGTTTCGAGCGGCCGACCCGATACTCTGGACTCTCGCGCCACGGAGAGAATTTTGGTGAGCTCAAGAACTGAACTTGAACTGAGGAGTTTAGGTTTTAACATACCTCAGAACACGCCTTCTCAAGATAGAAAGCTTTGATGTTATGGAACAAAGACATGTGAATGCAGTTGCCTTTACTGGTGGGTAAATTATGGATACATTATTTTAAACTAAACTCATCCAGCTTATTCTTTAAGATAGGCATTTGACCTTGCATCTTCCCAGTCATGGCTTATCAGTAAGAACGCCCTGTGCCAGCGCATGCTTGTCTCCCTAAATGTGTGTGCGTTTTATCATTTCTGTGTGTCTTTTAATAAATACTCTTGAAAGGGCTTTTGTCCGACGAGAGAGCAAAGAGACCACCGACTCATGTGTATCATTTTATCTCTCTCCACTTTGGAAAATTTAAATGTTTTTTTGTTAATAGGATTAAAATGGGTTAAATTGATCAGCTTGATAATAAAACCCCTGCGTGGTGAACTTTCCCTTCAGGTAACCCTGGATGGGAAAATGAAAATACCTAACATTTACCCTGATTTCTGTGTCCTGCATGGTGTGTATAAGTGCACATGACCTTCTTGTCACTGTTAAACATTACTGATTATCATAAATAATAATAATTATTAACCAAAGAATAATAATTCGCTTCAGTAGTTAAATACCTTTATCAGCCCGTGCTTGGCGGTCCATTTATGAAGTAGCAAATACATTATATTGTTCCAGACATCTAATGATTTTCTTTTAATTATTCAGGTCCACACTGTGCAGCAAGGCCCTATCAGGTTTACCTGATCAGCGGCATTGCTCGCTGGAACTCAGACCGCCGATCTGACGCCGTGTTTGGAGGGAGAGGGCGGCGGCACAGGACCTACTCCACGCCGCTCATCAACCGCCTCAACACCCGCTGTCAGGAGTTCTTCGATGAGCCCGAGGACCAGAACTTTCTGCATCCAGCCGACGTCCACTCTGATGAGCTTCTCGGTCTGGAGTACCTGTTTAGGCAGGGCACCTTTTCCCTTCAGGACATTGATCAGGATGGTCCAGAACCTGATGAAGAGGTGCTTCAGCCTGGACAGCCAGAACAGGAAGAGACCAACGAGGCTTATCACAGCGATGCAGAGGATGGAGCCCTGGATGCTGATCTGCCCTACATCGCTCTCACCAACAATGAGATGGCGACTGTGCACCACCCAGCTTTTGTAAGCACTTCATTCATTTAATTGATTTTGTTCACTTTTGGATATTTAGTGGTTTATTTTAATGAAAAATGTGTTTTTTTTTTCACAGGACGACGTCTGCAGTGCAAACCCCCTCCCTGGCTTCCAGCAGCTGGAAAGGTTCTGCTCTGTTCTTGTGGACGTTGGGCTGACGGAGAACAAGCTCTCTCTCACCACTGAGGAAAGGGATGGCATCCTCAAAGCCTGGAATGCTGTGGAGGAGCATGACAAGCAGCCGCAGCAGTTCACTCAGCTGTACAGGAGTCACTGGGGAAACACTTTGTACTGCAGGACAAAGAGGGACGACCTGGTTGAAGCTGCTGTGGTGCAGAAACTAAAGATGGCTAAACGCTACACACCAGCACACAAGATCAGTGCTCAGCACAACAGACTGATGTACACTCTTGTGAAGATGCTGTGGCTGCGTTTGCCCCACGGGTCAAAGAAAAGCCCAGAGAAGATGGCCATCCTGAAGGCGTACGAGCGGGTGCAGCACCGGATTCTGGTAGAGGACCCTGTTCTGAGCAAAGTGGGCATTCCTCTACCAAAAATCAATTCAAAAATGGTGCGTGAATTCATATCGCATCAAGAGGGACTCGTCAGCTACCAGACAGCCAGCCACGTCACCAAGCTGACTTCCATCTCAGCGACTGACATTCCTCCGGCGCCTCCTCAGCCTGCTGTCCTCCCTCCGCCGAGTTACCCTGTGATGGACTATAAATTCACAGAGAGCACAGCAGGGACCAAGGTTTTAAAGAACAGGACGGACCTTGCAATGCCAGTCTTTTGGCCTGCTGCTCCTCAGCCACAGCTTCAGCCCCAGGTGCAGCCTCATTTTCCACCTCAGTCTCTGCTACAGCCTAGAAAACAGACTCCTGTGAGTTGTAGCCTCTTCCACCTCTACGCTATCTGAAACCCCTTGGCACACATTCAGGCCCATTTTGCCTAAGGCGGTCTCTGTTCAGTCCAGCTCCAGCCCTGCGTCATTCCAGCCTTCTGCCAGTCCGGTGTTTCCTGAGGCCACTGCTACCTCGTCTCCATCCCCATCATGGTCCAGGGCCACGCTTTACAAGCATAAACAGGAGCTTTCCTTCTTTGGGGAGGGAAAGAAATCCAGGGTGCAAAACAACCCTGTGTGCACGATCTGTCGACAGGTGACTCAGGGACACAAAAAATACAAAAGGAAGAGCTTCTGTCCTGTAAAAATGATGTCCTCATCAAAGGGTCTCACAGACATTTTATTTGAAAGTTTTGAGGAGTTTATGTTGGCTGTCGACTCCAAAGGCGATACAGCTGCTGTTTAGTTTCTCTGTTGTACTTGGTACAGTTGAGCTCTGCAGAGCCGATTGGAGCTTGCTTGGTTTACACAGACGCAGATGCACTGCAGCTGTCGTTTTATTTAAATGTGTTTTTTTTTTTTTTACTGTCAAAGCTTGTGTCTGGTTTGTTTTTGTTTCTTCTTTGCACAAACCAATGCTGTTTGTCAGCTGTAACTTTGTTTAGCATTTTTTACACATTTATTTTGCAATAATTGATGCTGATGTTTGTCAGCTGTACTGTTATTTTTGTATTTTTTAACACCATTAAAGCTTGTGACAATAATTTTGATGGTTATTTACCAATTCCAATTTTTAATGAAATATTTGTTACAGTAAAGCGAACGTCCTGACGTGTCCTGAATTGTCATCTACACATCTTGGACTGCTTGAATTTATGACTTAATGAGCTGGTGAGTTTTTGAGCACAGTGTTTTGAGAGTGAGCATTTAAAATCGAATAAATGCTCTCTAGAAATTTACAAACTTTGAATTAAAAGCAGAATATTAATCCCACATCTGAAGAAAGTTGTAAATTTGTAAAACACCAAGGACTGTTTTTAAATAAACAACTGATTAACAACAAACAAATCCACATGTATTAATAACATACAGGTAAGAGTAATGGATTTTTTGGGCCACCAGATGGCACCAGACAAAATAAAAACATAACAAATGCTTTTGTTTCATGATTTTATTCAAGATTTAACTGAAATTAAGCAAAAATTATTGCTCTGTATTACACAAGACATCAACTGACAGCAAGTTTTATCACAGGACCCCAGAAATTCATGAAATGTAGAATCAATGGGGGAAAATATGCAAATGGTGGACTGCCATCTTTGAAGGGCACGCCCACAACATACACAGACAGTAGATGGTGGTTGGCATTTTTCAACTAACTTGCAGCTACTAGCAGCTGCTCATCACTTACAATCTCCTGTCAATCTAGAGCACACAACATCTCTGATGTCAAACATTTTCTGCTTTGTGTGCCCGTGGTGAAAAAATTACCCATCATGCTCCTCCACAGAGTCAATTTGACATACTTGGATAGTCAACCAACCATTGTTTGGGGGAATTGCACTACTGACCGCCTCACCCCCCCTCCCTGTGGAGGGTAACTCTGAAGTGCCTTTTTTTTCCCTCCACTTGACCCAATCCTCATGTAAACCCTCCGATCTCTATTAAGGTAGCGCAACTTAGGGTTGCGAATGACCACAGTCACCAATTTTTGTCATGTGTCTATGTCTATGTATGTTTGTCTGACCTCTGAACTGTGTGGACTGAAACTCTAATTTCCCTCTGGGATTAATAAAGTATCTTTTAATGTTTATGTATGAACTCTAGAAAGCAAACGTTGGGTTTTCATCACTTCTCTGTTTCACAAAGTCAGCATACTTTGTACACATGTTGTTGTACTTGTCATTTGCACAGAAAACGTCCATCATTCTACATGGGAATGCAAAAATTCCCTCACTTACGACTTGCATGTAATTATCTTTCTCCTGTGGGGGCAAAGAATCTAAGAAGGCATTGAATCTGATTCTTTGTAGACTCTCATATAGGAGTTTGTGTGCTCTCATGCTGCGGTTGTAGGGATGACCACTGATCACGCCATTGATGGACCCTGGGGCAACAACTTCCGACTCTAGTAGTATGTCTTACATTCCTGCATCTGCATATTTTTTTCTGAGAATACCCAGGTAGGACATGCATGTGTGAAACTCTCCAAGGCTGAGCACTAAGCGCTTTTTGAAATCATCATTCTTCCAATGGATTTGCTGTGTTTTTGCGAATATAGCCTGGTCAAACACTAATACTATATGTCCAAGTTACAGCTCATCAGCCTTTTCGACACTTCTCAGCAGGATTGTGTTGTTTGTTGACATATCTGTGGGTGAAGCCTCAATGGCTGGAAGATAATGCAGTCATGATTTTTGCAGAGCGCATTCATCTTGAAGCAGTGTGCGAAATTTTTGTTCCGTTTATGCTTATCTTGCAGTGGGAAAAGATATTACATGAAAGCTGGTGGTTGATCAAAGAAAGCAGTCTAAAAAATCCGGGTAGTTAATAGCATGTGCTAACTGCTAGTGATACCATAGCACAATACACTTTACTCACAGACTATGGTTAAATTGACAAATTAATTGGCGCAGCTTCGCTGTTGTGTATCAGTCACTGTATAAAGAAGAAGAAGAAGATCTTTTCTATACTTTTCTATACGTTTACTAAAGCAGCTTAACCAGCAACAATGATTACAACACTTACAGAAAAGAGTTTCCACATCATAAAAACAAAAAGACATTAAGATATTCAACAAAATAACCAGCAGAGTCAATAACAGAAATTGTAATTCTTTGCATTTACATCCAGATGAATGCCAGGGGTGGGGTTGGGACCTGTATTAGGTCGAACATTTCCAGAAATTAAAAGCAAAGAGTCAATTAAAAACCTGTTAAAAAGAACAGCAAACAGAGATCATCTTAACAAAACAATTGTCACTTTAAAACAGCCATATAAATGTTGTAGAATCTTTAGACTAGCAAAATGTCCTAGAGCCACAGAATCAGAAGAAAGAGACATGAATGTGTTTACCTGATAAACATCCATCACAAAGTCTAAGGCACATGTGCCATCACATGTTTTCTTGAAAGCCTTGTACACTATCTGAGAAGCACTAGCCTCACAGAGTCAGAAGGCAGAGTAAAGCTAGAGAGAAATCCCAGGCCAAACCAGGAATAAATCATTAAACTCTACTACAAACAGAAACAGCAAGCTCTGGGAAGCAAAACCACAAAATTAAACTCCACAATCTGCTAAGCAGAATAACACAGAGACGATTCTCACAGAAAGCTACTGTCTATACACAATGAAAAAATGAAAATGGGCATCTCTTGGATTTATGTAAGCATCTTGTTTTTGTTTTTTAACATGATTGCTTCATGTATTACAGTTAAATATAAATATATAGTGTAGAAACTACATGATGTGCAGAGCGGGTACATGAAATTGTTTCCTTCACCTTGAAGTAAAACGAATCAATAGTGAAGCTGTTAAATCTCGCGATACCGCACGTGATCTCAAATTGCACGCTTTGAATTTCTGGTAGAAGAAGAAGGTAACCATCTCACTTCCAGTGGAACGTCTGTGAGTGGAGCTGCTTGCCGCTGTGTGTGGTAGGTGTTGAAACCTCAGATAAATGTTTGTAGAGTCATCGCCATGTCATGTTAACTTTAATTTAGTGTTGTGAACATTTTTGATCACGTTGTTTTGTGTAATTTGCGCCATTTCGTTTAGACATTGGTTCAGTCCACATAATTTCATTTAACTACGGCGCTCATGTAATAATTTTTTCTACGGAAATTGGTTTTACCAAATTACTGTTCAGTCACGTTGTGTGTTAACTGTACTGTTATGTTAATATTTATCTAAAAAACAGTTTCAGCTACTGGCATCGGAGCCATGAGTTTACCCCCCCCCCTCCCTCTTTTTTTTTCTGCAGACTGAGAGACATCCTTCCATGTTTAACCTGGAGTCAGCTGACAAATTGTGGCTTCAACATTTTGTGGTAAGCACAAAACGTAAACTTATCTCTAAAATTTTCTGAAGTTTAAAATTTTTGCTACGGGGTTCGACTTTCAATCCGGTGTCGGTACAAGATCTGCTTGGGTGCAAAATTGGCTTGGGGTCCGTCGACTGCCGATGATGTCTAAGTAGTTGATTGGCTGAACATGAACCTTAAGGAATTACGCAATCACGTTACGTTGGTCCAGGCAAATCTTTCTGTTGGAAAGATGGACAACTTTTACAAAGAAATCCATCATTACCTCTTTGAAAATACACTTTTAGCATAGAGCTGCATGTATATTACGGCTGAACGATTAACTGCATGTGCAATTAAATTGCGATGTGTCAAAAGGAGATTTTCTAATCGCAAAGGCTGCAATTTGGCAGCGAGTGGTTAGCGCAATGCTAATATACATGGAAAAAACCCATAGGAATGCTAATGCTAATATCGCTGATTACATTATTACAAATTATGAATTAGAAACATGCCAAATGATTACATTTGGAGTCTAATAGAAAGTAAAACTACCATCAATCAAATAAGTACAGACAGGTATTTTAGTAAAGCCAGAAAACTTTTAACTCCAGAGTTTTGGCTAGCAGCTATGAGCGTAACTATACGCATGGACAAGACGTCAAAAACTCTAAACACAAAATACTTCAATAAACGGGACACACTTCTTTCCTGCAAATACAATTTCACAGGTGTTGCTAATACCTATGATCCTTCAAGGGATGTGCTCAAAGAGGAGTTCAACATTATGAATAAAATATAGTGTTTTATTTTACAAATACCATTATAAACACAAACTTACGTCTTAAGAAACATTATTTTAATAACAAAACTGCTAAATTCTTTCCAACAGTATAGATGTGTAGTTTATTTTGTCCGAGTGGGTTTGCCGTACTTTGACGTCATCGGCATTCGAAGGACCCCGAGCCGATCTTGCACCCGAGCCGATCTTGCACCCGAGCAGATCCTGTACCGACACCGGCACCTTGTTGCGTAGCTATGGGGTCCTGTGGCTGGTAGCGGCAGAATTTTTTTTTACCTTCATTTCTTTCGGCATATTTTAAGCGATACTTGTGATTAGAGTTTACTCGGACAATTGACAAGCTAGCGGGAGCCGGGTCGAAATTTAGCATGCAGACGTGACTGGCTCCCCACAAGCTTGCCATTTTGCTGCTAGAAGTGTGGTGCGAGAGGGCAGCGTTATCAAATCAAGTCCAGATGTCTGACTGTGAACCTTTTTTAACTAAAGGCCTTCATTCTCCTGTCTCAATTTAGGGTCTGCATCCTTCGAAGGAACCAGCCTACTCAGCCAACGTGGGCTGCATTCTCCGTCGGCCGAGTAGACTGGATGTTAACGGTTGTGAATTTGGACAGGCCTAGCCTTCATTAATTCCCGCCACTCCCTCGGCGAACGTTCTGTCGCCTAGCAACCGTGGAGCCACTGAGCAGAAGGGAGAAGGAACTTTAAACGATGGAGCTCGAAGTTTTGCTTTTTAATCATTTCCTTGACTGTTGGAGAGCTAATTCAGAGAAAATATTTTCAACAAGCTAAGCCTGAGCAAAGATGGGATAATAGTTTTTAATACTTTCTAAGGGTCTTAATTTGACCAAAACCGATTTATCACCTTTTAAGACGTTTCAAGACCCAGCGGGATACCCTCTAGTAAACAATTCTCATTTGTAAACCAAAATAAAATTCAAGAGTTTAATGCAGAACTGATTTTATTTAGATATTTCTTTTATATGTACATTAATCCTTCTTAACCATTTTTTCTAGCAAAGTAAAAAGCCTGTCAAAATTCTCCCTTCTCTCCTGTGCCCTCTGCTGCTCTGCCTCCCTCTGCAGCGTCATGTCCTCCCTGATCAGCTCCAGAAGATGGTCATCGCTGTCACCTTCCCCTGGATGCCCATGTTCTCCAGAATAGTCTTAACAAACATGTAAGAAAAAAAAAAGCAGGAAGAGAAAAGGTAGAGAAAAGAAGACAATGGGCTATTTCTTTCATGTTTTTGCAGAAAAAACTAAACTCAAACGGCAGTTTTTAAAATATGAGATGTTATTGTACCTCCATGCCACAGCCGCCGAATCTTTTGCTCCAGTGAACATGTGGTCCATCTCTGCCCTAAGCTTAATAAAGTCCGTGGTTTTCTCTTTTGTCCCTAAAATACAAACTTCTATTAAAATCAGGGGGAAAACGAAGTGGGAGAAGTACGACGCCGAGCGGCCGAACATACAAGCCGTGACCGCAATACAAGCACTTTTACTGTAACATTTCAAACTAAAATAACGTTCATGTATCACAAAAAGTCCTTAACCTAACAGTTTTCAAGTTTATACTGACATTTATATGCGCAATCCTCTCCGACAGCTCCCGCTTCACTGTCCGCCATTGTTTTTAAAACTTCTGCCATCCGGCCCGCAATGCATCTTGGGAAATGTAAACCACTGAATGATACACCAGACCCATCCTTCATACAGGCAAAAAGAAGGCCGGATTCATCGGCCGCATTTGAAGGAGTCGTCGAATTGGGACAGGCCTAGTCGCGGCGCTGTGACGTAACCGGCCGACTAAGGATGCAGACCCTGAATTGAGACACAGCCATAAAACACCGTCCGCCACGTTCTTTCCACTGCTGGTGTCTGACGTCATCTCATGTCGCCATTTGTAGTTCTCAAATGGACTGCAAAACACATACGTACGCACAAGCAATAATACATTTTGTTAGTCATTACATTTTGAAATCAATTGCTAAAGATTCATTCATTCACTTTAGAATTACAAATTAGAGAAGAAAATGTGTATGACTAACATTTTCTGCAATTTATTTAATCAGATTTATTACTATCAGAATATATTTTGCCCACCCAACATGTTGGTCAGTGTGTACCACGTCATATGAAGGGCTACCAGATTAATGCACCAAGTGTGTTTGTGGGCAAAATATAGAAATTTGAACTACATTAGAAACGAGTTTAACTAAACCTCATGTATAATAAACATATTTAATGCTTTAAAAATATATCAAAGTGAGTATAATAAAAAAACCATCAAAAATGTTTAATTTTTTGGTTAAAGTGGTGAGTTGTACTTTTTATTTTATTTTTTTTAAACAAGCCTGCAGTTTCCTGGGGTTCCAGTGTTTTATAGTTTTAAATTGCACTCTTGAAATATTAAACACAATTTTGTGGACCTTCTTTTTTTGTTTTCTTCATTTTCACAGTGAATGGGTCTTGGAACTTTCCAGTGACAGAGTAAATGTGGCAATGCAAAATCTGCCCCTCAGTTTTTCCAAGTAGGTCCCATATTCTAAAGCATTATAGAGTAAGACATAGGCTTTACGTAAATAAAAATCGTATTCCGTGTGTGCACACAAACTGTCCGTGCATTTTTCAAACGTGGAATGCAAAGCAAAGGTCAGAAGGTGGACAAAGGTCAGACGTGGAATGCAAAGCAAAGCCTGACAGCCTGCCAGGTTTGTAAAGTGCTGGGGGAAACCCTGAATGGTAATGTTTCACCTTTTTTGGGATGTGTCTCCAAAATGTTTCATCGCAGACTACAAATGACAAACTATGCACAGTAAATGCAATCATATGGCAGGCAAGTGTGGTTTTAATGTTACAAATGTCTTCTAAAGTCTGTGGGCTGTGCGAATAACTAAACATTGTTGTGTCCTTCAGATAAATGCAGAGTTCAAACGCATTACAACCATGCCTCTACAGTCACGAGTTCTGTCACAGCTGGGCCTTCTTTCTGAAAGTTTGCTGAGAGTGTTTGCAAAGCGATCTGGGGAGCAGGGCAAAAGGCTGAAATGCATAACTGCCACAATGACGGTAAGAACCTTTCAATTGTTGGACTTTTTAAATGTAGATGCATTGCATGCATTTAGTAAAACATCCAATGTAATACTGAACTATTTTTTTAAAGTGTGGACTAATTCTACTGAATGCATTGTTTTATCATTTTTATATGATAATTGTCCAACAGCTGTTGTGGCTACATTGTGACTCATCGCTGCGTGCCTGTGTGTGTGTGTGTGTGTGTGTGCGCGCGTGCTAAACTGTTGTAGAGTGCCTTGGAGGATCTTGGACTCTAGAAGATGCTATATAAATACAGACCATTTACCAAAATCTATTTTCTGTGTCATAATCCTTAAGGATGACACTGATGTTCAAAGGGAGTCCCTCATCAAAGGTCTCTGCATCTATCTTAATGAGAATCCGGATGACTTGGTGCAGGAATTTGTGGTGAGTGTTTTGAGTTGATTGTGGATTAGCAAAATTTCAAAATGCAACAATTTAACTCAGTAACCCATTTGCCCTCCCTATGTTTGGAAAAGGTAATGTCTGTGCTGATATTGAAAAAAAAAGTTACATGTGTCACCCTAGGGCTGGGACAATAATCAAATCAATTAATCGTATGATAGATAAAAATTAACTCAATTTTTCCAGGCTCAATATATCAAGGTTAGGAAATGTACAACTGTATTTATTATCATTACCAGGGTTGCCCCCAGCGCTTTATAAGCCTGGCAGCCCGCTAGGCTAAGCGTCATGCCCCGCCCCCCTCCCCGACCCTACAGTGTCCGCTGACACGAACGGTGCAACGAAACTAGAGCCCTCCATTAGCTGATACTGGTGAGAAACAGCAGCGGAAAGTGTGCAACCCCACACTCACGGAGGAGCGCTGCGGGACGGAGCGCGCAACACCCACCCCCCTCTCTGACGGCCGAATCCGCCAGGCTTAACTCATTTTTGGGGGGAAACCCTGCATTACTGAAGTGCAGTCTTGGTTGTTGACATTGGATAGGTCATTGCATCTATTGTTTTGTAAAAACAGGGTCTTTCTTTTAAAATCATTTTTGGTTTAATATTTTCTAACAAAGTGTGTCCTTTTATGGGCAGCAGTAGCTCAACTGGTTTAGCAGGTTTGATCCCAGCTAGGGCCGAACGATTCTGGAAAGTTATCCAGTTGTGAATTTTATTTTTTTCTTCAATATTGCAACTGTAATTTAATTCACAATTATTTTCTTAAGGGGCCTCTCATATTTTTCAACTAACAGAAGCAAAAACATACATAACCGGGTTTGTTGTGGGCCAAATGTCTTTCCAAGAAAAACAAAACAAAATCTTGTAGACTCTTCAGGGTTTCTGCTATATGTATTTTGCAGTGGCACACCAAGTGTCCTTGTAACCCCCCCCCCCCCAAGGTTAATGGTTAAAGCATAATTGCAGGGCACTCTTTAACTGCTATTCTGCCCACAAATGATAAATGACCCGCACTTGTATATCACCTTTCAGAGTAATGACTCCAAAGAGCTTTACACTACAGTGTACCATTCGTCCATTCACACACACACACACACACACACACACACACACACACACACACTGGTGGTGATGAGCTACGATGTAACCACAGCTGCCCTGGGGTGCATTGACAGAGGCGAGGCTGCTGAGCACAGGCACTTTCGGTCCCTCTGATCACCACCAGCAGGCAAGGTGGGTTAGGTGTCTTGCCCAAGGACACAACAGCCGAATTCTCTGTCCGGAGCTGGGATCAAACCTGCTACCTTCTGATTACACATGTGTAACTAAAAGTGAAACTGAAAACATTATATATAAATATGGTTGGAAAAAACAAAAACGTAAAATGTTTTCTCTTTTTCACCAGGACCTGACTGAGGCCACTGCAATGATTGCTATTGAGAAAACCACAGTGGGCATCTACATCAACAGAGATGCACCAGACAATGACATTTCAGATGTTGGAATCATCATTGAGGGTATGGTCATTCTCCAGGATCTGGACAATGTGGCACTTGCTACAGCCATGCTCTTTGGACTTTTTTACAGGTTGAACATGACTTACCCATCACAGCTCCGCTACACTTTTGAGGTGCTTCAGAAGGTGGTAATGGAGTTGCATGCAACTCAACTATCCAGAAAAGCCCAAAATCTCAAGAAAAAAAATAAGCATGTAAGAAAAGCTCATCGTTATGCAAATGAGGTGGTTAGCTTCATGGGAAGACATTTAAATTTCAGTTTTGCTCTCACCTTTTAGAGGTTGTTTACATTGAGATTTTACTGCTATTAAGTTTGTTTCACTGTTAAGTGGATTGGGAACAGTTTTTTTTCTGTTACATGTACACAGGTGCGCCATAAAGCGGTGAAAGATTAGGAAGATTCTAAGGGCCCACAGCTGTCAGGGGCCCAAAAAAGTTTCAAAGTTGAATTAAAAATCACAAGTACTTTACTTTGCAGTATTTTTTCTCATTTAAGACTTTTTTTTTTTTTTTACCGTGTCCTGTCTGGCTGTGAAGCAAGCAGAATTGATGTCTGAATGCTGGTGACAAGCCTTACAGATTTATTCTCAGGTGGAGCATCAAAGCGTTTTCTTTTAATGTCACGCCTGCTACTTAAAACTTTATTGTTATTGTTGTTGAATGCTTTGTAATTCCAACCAGACACGGAGACAGAGGTGAAAGAGAAAGGAAAAGAAAAGGTGGTGGTGGGGGGGGTTCCACAAAAATAAACAATGAACAAGAGTCTGCTTCTAGACCTGCAGAAAAAGACAAAAAAAAGCAAAAGGACACAAAAAAGGGACACAACAACAATACAACAAGATCTAGCTATCACTGCGTCAACTTGATGAAAAAAATATATAATCAACATTGCTTAACTGGAGAATCACGATAATAAATTACAGTGCATTAAGTGCCCACCAACATGCCCAAGCCCATACTTTTGAGAGCACCATGTGAGCACCTGTGTGTGTACACGCGCTTGTTTATTTAAGGTTTCTCAATAGGAGCGTCCAACAGAGAGTGTGAGGGACCACAGATCCGCCCCCCAAAGATGCGCAGGAGACGGGGGGAGCTCCAAGTCCCAGAGATCCAGGCGCTGCCCCAGAACACAGGAACCCCAAGGACACTGCAACCAGGAAGGCCCCCGCCCCCCTCGAGAGGCACAAAGGATCGCCCCGGGGGGCCACAACCAGCAGCCGGCAGAGTCCCGGGAGACATCAGCGGCAAGCCCACAGGCCCGCCCGCAGCCTCCCACCCCCTAGCCGGCCGAGCCCGGGACCCAGCGACCCGGGACCCAGGGGCGACCACCCCCGCCAGGGACCCAGCAGAGCCCAGGGGCACAGACCCCACCAGGCAGCCACCGGGATCTATCAGGCAGATGCCAAAATCTTAAACCCCCAGACCCAGTTGCCACGAACACTCAGGCAGACCATGGCACAACCCCTTACACCAAGTGTGGCAGAGGGAGGGGGGACAAAGATCTATATCATCAAGAGAAGTTCCAGGAGAGGGGAGGAGTCAAAGGCCCCACCTGACATATACAGTCATACACAAACACAGTCACACAGTCCCTCCCTCATGCTCACACATGCACATACAACCCAAGACTTACAAAGATGCATGCCGGACACCCACTCATGCTCCCCATACACACCCTATTCACTCTGGTCCCGGTACTGCTGCACATTGGGTACAACCATCACCGGCAACCAGAGTTTGACCCTTTCTGCTGGGGTGCTGATGAGCAGGCTCCCCCGCCCAACGCTGAGCACAGCAACCCACCACCCCAGACCCCAACCAGACGGCCAGATCTCCCTCCTAGCCTCCAACCCCAGGAAGCCCAGTGACAACAAAGGCGGCTAAAACCCCTAGTCTCCCTCCGCTTGCTCCAATATAGTGTTGTGTGATCATGAGGTGTATTCCATGACTGTGGTGAGTGGGCAGTGCGGGCATCATCCGACCTATGCCAGCTGATGCCACCGCACCACCCCACTTACACCCTCAGCCATCAGTGTCTAAGTGCAGTTTAAAATTGGAAGTGGGCACCGGCACTCGGGAGGAGGCTGAAATATCCCCCTGCCAAATGCCGTTGATTGTGCTCACTCCCAAGGCCCTAAGTGTGTGTTTGTGTGGAATGTCGTCAGTGGAAGTGTATAAGGTGCAAATAAAATTGGGGGGCAGGTTGCCACAGGAATGCGGAAATGGGGTCCATACCCGCACTCCCTGACTTGCCCATCCCCCAAGGTCCTATGTGTATGTTTGTGTGATGATGTGAGGGAGCAGGAGGAGAGAAATATGCGGGGATGGGGAGGAATGGCTGGTTAGGCTTAGCCCTCCAGGGAGCCAGCTCCGCTACTGGCCCCAATAGGCACCTCTGTTGTCAAACCACCACCCAGGGCATGGAGACCCCAGCCCATCCTGCCAGGGCCCAAAGCAGCAGCATTACAGAACCCCACGGAGTCCGAGGGCACCAACCCAGCCCCACCCCAGCAGAATATCTATGCCCATCCCTGCATTTGCACAACTTCCAGAATATATAAGACATGGGACATCCAGGTAAGGTTGGGTCCTCCCCCTCCTGGACCTCCCCCTCCCCTGTGATGGAATGGCAGAGGAGCCAATGTCTACCTGAGGCCCCCGAACCCGGGCCAGGCACTGCTGCGTGTTCCTGCCTTCTTCCCGGCAGCATACCTGCCAGGACCCGACCCCCAAGGCCTCGCCCAGATCCCCA
>SSNQ01033870.1:10172-24422 GCA_006942095.1 Nothobranchius kuhntae | reverse complement strand
CCCCCCCCCCCCCCCCCCCCCCCACGGCATAAAATGGTACAGTCCACCTGGCCAAGGGGTGCGTAGCAGACGAGACCAGCTCATGCAGCAGTCAGACAGCAGAGTGCGACAAGGCTGCAGTAAATATGTCTGCAAAAACAAAGTCTGGGTCACAGAAAAGGAAAGAAAGAAAGGAGAAAGGACAGGCAGAAGAGAGGGCTTCAGCATGTCACACAGTTTTTCTCAAAGAAAGGTGGGTTTAGTTAATGAGTGGTTAAATTCAACCTGTTTGCTAGCTTTGATATCCACAGTGAGAGGAACTATGTTTCATCTAATTATGGTAAATGGGTTGTCGTCCTTGTCCCTGCCAGAATCAGCAGCTGATGATATGTCAGCAGGTGTCCCCTCACAACCCAATGAACCTCAAGAAGGTGAGCAATGTAGCATGTTAGCTAGCAGCCTCGTTTAAGGGGGGTCTGTGGGAATCCTTAAGGCTCTCTTCTCTATCAGTAGTACTACAAAGGAATGTAAAAAGGCTATTTTTGGTGATAAACACATTTTTTTCCACACAATGATAATGATAATTATATATATCAATCAGTAAAAATGTAGATTGTTTTGGATGCTGGGCAGGTTGAAGCATAGTTATTTAGTCTGTCACTATGTCTCTCAGGAGCATTATTAATTATATCACTGTAAATAATAATTCTTGCTGTGTACAATCAAGGCTGAATGTATTTTTAGCTGTTTTTTTGTTGTTGAGAAAAACGGGTTTCTAGAGACTTACCCATGCAAAGTTATCCAACTTTAAAATTTTATGTAACCCTAACTGACTCCAGTTTGAACCGTGTGCTTATTCATTTTGTGTCTATGATGAAGCCATGGAGACTTAATAAAGAAGTCACCTTGTGAGCAGTGAATCCTTAATTTTTGTCAGTCATTTAATACTTGATTTCAAGAGGAAAGACAGCTGAAAATGTAGTTATGTAAAGCTTCGACACGACATGGAAATTTAATTAGATATCCACATTTGAATTTTATCAAATACAATTTTAGAATAAATAAACACATTTTAAGGGAGTAAAAGGGAAAAGGAGATTAACACCTTTCAGCATGTGCATTTCCTGCTTTTTCCAGCAGTTACATTGCTAATTCTGTTGAAGGAAATTCACTGTTTAATGAGAGACAGCTGGTGAAAATGATATGTAAATAAGTAAGAATGCATGTATACCTACATAATAAAGCAAAACTGAAACACTAATAAAAAGTATATATATTATATTTTTTTCTCCCTTCGAATCTGGGAGGGTGTAACCCCAGCTCCAGCTATGGATGAACCCCCAGGGGACCCAACTTGATATTTTTTCATGGGGCCCAAAATCTCTGGTAGTCCCCCTGAATGTACACATTTTTTGAATATGCATCATTCAGTAATTTTAGTTTGTTTTTTGGTTCTTTGTTTTTCCCCTAAGTGAAGAGCTAAAGAACTGTTCACTATGAAGTGTCTTATCGAGGCAGTGGTAAAGAAAAAGTTAAGTTTAATGCAGTTATGATGCTGTTGTTTTTGGACCAAGATGTTAGTACAATATGTTGGAATATTTTATACTTGCTGTATAACTGTTTATACTATTGCACTTAGGTAAAGGTTTTGTCATTCAACAGTTTCTTTTTGATTGAGAGAAAATTGGTAGTGTCATTAAGATAGTATAGAAACATATTTACCATTTCAGTAAATATGTATTTTAATGGTAATGGAACAAAACATTTCTGCATTTTAAATGACTTAAGTAATTTCTTTGTATTGTTTAATCTTGACAAAGCAGATTGTTTTTGTTCTCTTCGATGATGGTTACTTTTTTTTAATTTTACTTTCATTTCCATGATGTGACTTGAGTTGAAGTAGAAAAAATTTAGTATTTGACTTTATAATATATTATGAAAATTGAAAGCGCTTTGGGCTTCCTGACAGGGTTGCGGAAGGCGCTATATAAATAAAGCTTTGATTGATTGATTGATTGATTGATTGATTGAATATGAAGAAGACATGTAGTAATAAAGTGACCCATTAGTATTAGAGTAAGTTACGGAATAGTGTTCTAACAAAGTGAAACAATAGTGTTGGAACAAAGTGAAACATTAGTGTTCGAACAAAGTGAAAAAAATCATGTTGAATTAAAATGTTTGAAGAGCTCAAATTGCTTAAAGACAACATGTTTCTATCAATTTGTATTAACACAGAATATACATGTTTGTTTAAAATGAAAAACTTATGTTAATTCTACTGAAACATTTTACTTGCAACTAAAGTGAAACAATTGTGTGCAACCACGTTCCATAATTGAATTAAATAAATCCTACAAGTTTGTTTTATCAGTGCAACAGAGTCTCTGAAAAGCTTAACACCCTTGAGGAGTCTACTCAGTTACAAGTAGCTCCCCAATTGATGTTTTGGTCTTCTTATTATAAACTTCCCTGATGTCTTTGAAGCAATCAGTCCAATTGGGCACAGCTGGCACAGCGTGGAGGGATCTTCAGTGAAGGAGCTTGAGCCAGATCTCATTGTTACACCTATGATAACCGATATACACTGTGGAGGCTGCCATCTTGTTTCCAAGTATGAGGATCACATTGTGGTGCTGGTACAGCTCCCATGTAAACAGCCGCTGGTGGATGACAGAGAAGAAATCAACAGAAAAGACCACATAAAACACTAGCCTGACCTGCCAGACTCCTCTGTTTAATTCTGCACAGAGAAAGGGTCTGGGAACTCTCCTATTCTAATAACCCCACCCCGTGAGAATTCTAACCGAGCCAATCAGCGCTGAGCAGCGTACATCACACACCATAATGCCGAGTTTGTCATAAACATGGCGACTGAAGCAGAGTTTGCTTGGGCTCTTTCCTCTATTCTAAGTTACTTGGACACGTCTTAAAAACAACAAGTAGAAGCGCTAAAAGTCTTTCTTCTAAAGAAAGATGTTTGCGCTGTCGCCAGACGCTATGTTTGACCACAGCTAAGAAACTACAGCCTTGCAGACATCACACACAGCGACGCTCTGTTTCTCATAAACAACGAAGACAGCGGCGGAGTTTGCTACGACTCTTTCCTCTGTTCTGAATGACTTCACAGCAAGTAGAAGAGCTAAAAGCATTTATTAAAAAAAAAAAAGATGTTTTCGCCATTTCTAGAAGCCTTTTGTTTACTACAGCTAAACAAACTACAGCGTTGCACTGTACAGTTGGCAGTTCAGTCCTTTTTGTGACTGGTTATTTTTGAGCTGCCTAGTCCCGCCCCTCAAGTGCCTCTCTGCCTGTGAGTTACCAGACTCTTTCTCTGTGCAGAATTAAACAGAGGATGGCTAATAAAACACAGGACTACCAGCTGTATTGCAAGGGGGTCATGACCATAGACTGTACATACTGGACAAAACGATTCCATAGGCTCCAATAACACGTTTTGTGTCTATAATGGGAGGTGGCCACCACCGCCATTTTGACCGTGTCACAGGTTCCGTCCAGCCCAGACAATTCCATAAAAGGGAAGAGAGGAGGAGCTGAGGGTGGGGCTGTAAGGCTGGGATCGAGTGACGACACCCGGGCGAACGAGCTACGAGCTAACCCTGGATAACCCAAAGCTAACGCGGAGGTGGGAGCCGAGCTAACGGATGTAGCCACCTAGCTTCAACCCTACCGGAGCTAACTGTGGAACACCCATGGAACTGAATCTAACACGAAGTTTAGGTGGAGGTTTTCGGCGCCTGTTCGTGAAAAGTACCTGGATTAAAAAAGTAAGTGGATCAGTAAGTTTATAATTTATTTCCGTAATGAAAACATTTTGCTTTGAGCAAGTTTTCAGTACCGTATTCTCCGGGCTATCGCTCCTGAGTCGCACCAGCCATTAAATGTATAATGAAGAAGAGAAAATATATTTAAGTCGTATTTTGGGGGGACATTTTATTATTTTTCTTACAAAATCTGAGACCAAGCGTTTCACATTGCAAGACAAGCACCGGTAACCATAACAGAAAGAACAACAGCACGCCATGGTCTCCAGCCAGCAGAGGAGAGGATGGCGGTGTTTCAAACCCTCCCGGCCGATGAGGAGAGCTCATTCCTGGGCTGTAGCCGGCCGTCAGCACCCCGCCACAGGCTCCAACAGATGCTAGCGGTGTTTGAAACCCTCCCAGCGGGACAGGGGAAGTCATTCTTGGGTAGGGTTAGGTAAGGAATTATCATGAGAACCAGAACAAGAGAGCCTGATAACAGTCATGTGAAAATAACAGTTAAAAAGTATGTATGTGTAATAGAAATAAAAATATATTAGAATTAGTGTAACTCACTGTGATCCAAACAATAAATCAGCCATAGCTGATTAGTAAATATGACATGAGATCTGGGAGTTTGTAAGTTTCATTCTTTTATTAAATTTTTTTCATAGATCTGTTTAAAGGTCACCATGGCAGCCTGTGTGTCTCCAACATCAGCTACACAACGCAGCAAGTGTAAGTTCCAAATACCTGTCTTGACCACTTCATGTATGGTTTTTTACTTTAAACAATTATGACAAACCTGTTATTTTTTCTCCATAGCCATTTGGATCATTGGAGACAGCTACGTGAGGCGTGGTGCCCAGAGAGCTGCAGAGAGCCTCGGAGACAACCTTTTAATATTTTACGTTTTTTTAAAGTGTCGACACTTTGTGCCCTGTTGTTTTATAAAATGTAGTGTAAAAAATAAATGTTTTTGCTCAATTACTGGAATTTCTTTAGTTAAGACTACAAAGTGAGGAATAATCATTTACAAGTTATTTGTACAACAGGCCCATTTTAAATCCCAACAGTTTCTTAGCAGCCAATAGAAATGTGTTCTTTACTAACTTTACTTGGTTTAAAAATCTTTCTAAAATAAACAGAGTGCCGTATTGCAAAATCCAATCATACTTGTTATGTAAACATTAGCTTTGTAGATATTTGTGTGCAACAAAAACCAAACTTAAATAATTTGTCATTCTTTATTGAAAAACAACAAAATACAGGTAAACAGAAAGTGTGGGAAAATGATAACGTGAAAGTATTGCTCTTTAAATGAAACACTTCTTATTTTTAAATAGAAAAACTAAAAATGTCCTCTACAGCAACATGACAGAAGAATGGTGGTCTGTCTGTTAGAGTGTGCTGAACAGATTTGCTCTATCAAGAGGAGCCTTAATGTGTACGAGATTCCCCTTGAGTAATATTGGTTTGGGTTATGTATAGCCACATCAGCATGTAAATGCTGAAACCAATCTGGAATAAAGACTGCTGATAGAGGATAAACAAGTAAATAAGAGAAAAATTAATACAACTAGGAAACCAAAATAAAAACAGCAACCAGCAGCTGCACCTGTGAAGAAACATTTCTAAGAGTCTTCAAGAAAACGTGGGATGAACAACTATAAACATGTAAAGCATGAACAACAAACATCGACAAGCATGTGTTCGTGCGTGTGCTGGGATGTGAAGTGTTACCCCCAAATTCCACTACCTCCGCTCCGCTCCGGTCCGCCCCCGCCTTCCGCAGCCGCTCGCTTCCGAACTCAATTTTTACTGGTACCCGCTCTACAACGGCTCCGCTCCGGTGCGGAGACCTGAGGTGCGCAAACAAGCATGCGCGGGATTTTCGAGATCTTGCGATACAGTCTGAGCAATAAACGCGGAAGTTAGATCCAAACACCCGTTGTGTGGGAGAAGCATCGGCATGAACTGTTTAATCTGCCCATCATTTGTGTTGAGAGATCAGCAGTGTTTGGATCAACAAAGTGTGACTACTTTGATAGTAGAAACTGTATTTATGGCTTACTTTTGTGCATTTAAACTTCAGCCGCCATTGATAGTTGTTAAAAGTTGTTAAACCTGTGCATATGAAACAAAAAATGCCTTTTGTTTATCGATTTATTGTGAAAAACGGAAGTTGTGCTTGCTCCTTTTCCTGTTGGACGGTTGTGATTTCTGTCCATTTACTGCAGAGGTGCTCCGGCGTCCGGCGAAAATAGGATCGATTCTATTTTTGCCGGACGCCGGAACAGAGGGCGGCGCACGGCGCCGCACTGCCGGAGCACGGCCGCAGTAGTGGAATTGCTCTGATTGACTAGAACGGGACCGATTTTGCTCCGGCGTTCGTGTCGGAGCGGAGCGGAGGTAGTGGAATTTGGGGGTTAGACCGGACCAGGTGCACTCTGGAACGGCCCCAAGCGCCAGAAAACCTTGCTACAGAGAACTCAGCAAGGCTACATCCAGAACCGGGATGACACAGGTCATGGGCTACATGGCACAGGAATCACACAGCATTTCCACCTGAAACAGAATCATTCAAATTAGAATCAAATACAACAGTTGTTCAGTCTGACATCAAATGGATTTTTAAAGAAGGCAATTGGACTTCTTTGGTTTCATGAATATAGGAGGGTTGATCTTAAGCCCGATTCATGCTTCTCATCCAGCTTCATGCTGGATTTTATCCAGAATCGAGACTTTGAAAATATATAGTTTAATTACAGTTAGATTTATTTGACATCTGTATAAAGTTTATTATTTTGTTTTTTCCCCCAAATGCCTAACGTTTTAGTTTAACATGAATATTTGTCATTCATCCCAATACATAAAGTTACACATTAAAGACTGTCCAAAAATTAAATTGTTTCTCTGAGTAATTAACCATAGAATTAGATGGAAATTAATAACATGATTGTTTCCCATCTAAACAGCCCTAGTCACACAATTCAAGGGTGGGGAAGATTTTCTTCTAGTTACACAGCAATGTAACGTTGGTATATTATACAGCTAATGCTTCAATTTTTTAAATCTCAACCAAAATATGAAGTAATGTGTTTGTACCCTGGAGTCCGTGGTGAAGTGATGACTCTCAAAGTGTTCACTGCACAAGCGGGAGAATGAATTGGGAATCCAGCACTCTCTTCTTTGGTTGCTCACCTAAAGGTCAAGCCTCTCTGGATCACCTAGAGGAAAACTTCATACAAAGAACTAATTAAGTATATGGCTTTAAAATACTTACCGGAAATTACTGACTCGAGCGTACTGCAATATAAGCCTCACCCCCCCAAAAAAGAGCGAGTTTATCTGATGGCAAACAGACTTCTAACATCAAGCACTATCTACCAACTCACCGAGCTGTAGTATATCTGTGGTCAGGTCAGGCTTGGGGAGAAAATATGACACCTCTTTCAGGATGGACTTCATCTTTGGTAGCTGTCGAAGCTGGAAAAAGCAGGATCTAACCACCTGGCTAATGTGGGAGTCCATCCGCATCTCTGGGTCCAAAACCACCCCCAGGTTAGTGATGGTTGGCTTCACTAAGCTGCAAAAACAGGGTTGCAGGGCAGGACTAACTGCAGTGGGAGAGGGAGGAACAAATATTCCAGTTATAAATATTAAATATTTGAACAAATAAATATTTGTTAAAAGGAAGAAATTGATGATGACTTTAAGATTAGAGGAATGTTCTAGAACGGGTCTGGAACCAGCGATGGCCCTTTGGATCAAATTTGGATTAAAAAAATAGCTCATGATTTTATTTATGAATGGAATAAAAATACAGGTTTTAAGCATCTTCTCAGTATCTTCATGTTGCACGACTTTCCACAGCAGAAGGACACAAAAACTGCCAGAATTATGATTAGATAGATTTACTTTTTAATCTCAGAATTCCAACTTTTCCCAGAATCCTCACATTATTCTATGAGTTCAGAGAAAATATACATTTTTCAGAGGTCTCGCTCCCCTGCTGTGGATATTTCTCAAAATTCAACCATTTTTTCTTTTCAAAAGCTTTAGTAAGAGTTTGGACTCTAAACAAGTTTTACTTTGCAGACTGCTTGTCTACACCTTCATCAGATCTGCTCATAATAAAACATTTGGGTTATATTTAATGTCTAGAGAAGATGCTCTTCCTGGGCATTAAGTTATCAAAAACATAAAAGTTTTTTACCATAATTTTAACTGCTATCAGCTGATAAAAATAATAAAAACAGCCTGATCATTAAAGGGGTGTAAGTGAAACCGCGCACAAACCATCATGCTGTCTATGTGACTCCGAGTGAAGGAAACATCACGGCGTTCCCTTCCCAACACTTTGGAGAGGCTGTCTAAATTGTGACAAAGCCTTTGAAGGGATTAAGGAACGTTAACCCTTAACAAATCTATAGCATCCCTGTGGAAACACCTTGTGTTTACATGCTCTGAGCCTCCAGTCTGGATAATTTAACCTCCTTAATGTGAGGATTCACTCACTGCCACAGAACACCTGCAGTCTCAACCAGGAAAACAGCTGCTGGAATGGGATTAGAGGCTGGGATTAGGGAACGTCAGACAAAAATGGATGATGAACCTATAAACAGACCTCTTAATGGACGATCATAGCAACACCTAAAGAAGCAGCTGGACCAGAAGCAGACCTGAACTCCTGTGGTGCATACCTACATGGAGGACCAGTGTCTGATGTTAGGAACAACATTCGGGCATCAATGGCTGCATGGTGGCACAGTTGTTAGCACTGTTGCCTCGCAGCATGAAAGTTGCAGGTTTGAAACTCGGCTGTGGCCTTTCTGCGTGGAGTTGCGTGTTCTCCCCATGCATGCGTGGGTTTTCTCCGGGTACTCCGGTTTCCCCCACGGTCAGATCTGTCTCCGAGTCCGAGAACTACACAAGCGGTCAGCCCGCGCAGAAGCTAGCCGCCGCATCGGTCAGGCTGCTCAGCCTGACCGCTGCGAAGTACCGGATGAAACAATGGAACACAGAAGTGTCCCTCCCAATCGCTCCGTCATATTTCAACCCATTTTTATCTTAAATGCTCTGGGTTTTACCCTTTTACCCATCGAAATATGCCGTATTAATTATTTTACCGTATTTTACATTTAAATTTCATGGTTAAACAGTACATGCTACATGTTAAACTGATAGTTAGCTAGCTACTTCGGTAAACTCAGCTAGTTTAAAGGTGGCAGTGACATAAAATACAAATATAGATTTTAACTTACCGAAAAAAATGAAGTGGAGACTCCTTGGACGCTCTATTATTGCAATTAATACCACAGCAAGTCATTTTGTCCAACAATTGCACCAATAATATCCAAAACAGAATTCACAAGCAGAGAGACTCAAAATCCCGAAACAGTTTCCAGGAGAGACCAAGGCTGTACTGAGGCCTTTCCACCAGGGGCGGATTTAGGACTGAAGAAGATCCGGGGCTTAACACACACACACACGCACACACGCGCGCACACACACGCACACACGCGCGCGCGCACACACACACGTGACACGCACTAGTCAACATCATATATATATATGTCTTGTACCACATAATTTTTAATCTGAAGCTACATATTAAGCATATTCAGGGCAGAGTATTGTTCCTGTTAGTGTTTAGTGTGAGATGATAGTAAATATTCCCTTTCTATCTCCATCAACTTTACCTGATAGTAAGCTAACTTTAGGCAAACCAGCAGCACCACAAATATTTTCAAATAAGACTCACAAACCTGAGTCAACACCAGTCTCATCAAAGCTGGGGTTCTGTCATTGTACTTTTGGTCTAAAAAATGTCCTTATGTCCATCTTCTTCACTCATGCATTTCAGGCAGAGAGTGTAGAAGATGCCAGCTGCTGAAGGGCTTCTTCTTCAGTGGTGGAGGCTCAGGCAGGCTGTATACAAACTACTGCCAGCAGCGCCCTCTCTGTTGGGTTTTGGTACTGCATGTTACTTCCGCGATTTAGATCCGGGGCTTAACGTGAAACATCCGGGGCTTCAGCCCAAGTAGCCGGGCCTAACGCCGCCCCTGTTTTCCACGGAGCTAGCTCTGTGGTCACGTGGGTCTGAGGCGGCGGTCACGTGTGTCGGATGCTCATTAATTATACAGAATTTTAGGCTTTCAATACACTTAAACAGAAGAGTGAGAAAAAAATTCACCCCCCTCAGAGTTGTCATGAGTATAAACTAGATAATTTAGACAAAAAACATGTTTTGGTACCAGGCTGTAAACATGTTTATTTCTGCTGTGAAATTGGCATTTTTAACATGGGAGTCAATGAGGATTTGCTCGCTTCTGGCACCAGCCCCCAGCGGATGAGGGTGGAACTGCAATTTCTCTTACTTCCGGGTTGGGACCGTTATTAGAGCCGCATTGTGGGGGCTTGGTCATGACACTGGTCAAACCACAATAATCTAAGCCTTAAAAAATAAATAACTTGAAGGGTGGTGATTTAAAAATATTTCAAAATTTTACAAAATAAAAGAAAATATTACCTATAAAATACACAAAAATAAAAAGTTCGAACACAAGACTACTTAGACTGCCATTTTGGATTTTTGTCACATGTTTTTGCTTTGATTGATTAGCCTTCTCAGCCACTTCTTGTCTCTAAGGAAAATCACAACTCTAAACAAGTTAAGTATCCAAATATAAGTGACAAAAAACTTACCACAAATGAGTCACGTTGGTCCAACCCACTATCAACAGGTCGTCTGCAAGCAAACACACCAATAAATCAGAAATATTGGGCAACCTTAATGTGTACAATTCTGTGTCTCTAATTCAATTCTGTGTTTTCTGCCTCGGATAACACCCATAAGGCTGGTTGCAAATTTCGGAGCTGACATTTTTGATAATGGTGGTTCAGGTTGACCACTAAAATTTCACCTGGTGGTGCCTGACCTGCTATTACCAAAGCAAATTGTACGTAAAGAGGGTTGAAGTTTGAGGCCTGTGGTGGGTTTAATGAGTCCCGGGGATGTCCAAGGAAGATCCTGCCTTTCTCGCCTCTGATTGGATGGAAGGGCTCTACTATGATTGGCAATTTCATTTAGCAGCAAACCATCTTCCCTTTTTATGTCTGCAACCAGATCTTGAGGAGTTTTCAGAAGAAAATGTGAACTTAGCAACATAATAACCATTCAGTCCTGTTTTGCAAGAAACCAGTTTCGGTTTCTTTCATATAAGGAACTTGAAAAATGTCAAATGTGAACTTATAATAAATCTTGTACTGATCACACTGTCAGATTCACTTTAAATTCATTCTGAGTTATGTTTCGATAGAGGATAAAGATCAATTCACTCTATTTACTGATCCCCTCACACTATTTTTGTCACGAGAAACAACCCCCCCACCCCAATTTCTAAGTTCAAAGCTTGAAAAAAGTCATAAAACTGAGCAGAATGTCCAGCAAACCATTTTGCAGCTGAGTTGTGTTTCTGTGAAGCAAACCCATCTGCCTCCTCGTGCCCCACCCTCCCACCCCCATTAATGAGCTCATTCAAAAATGTGTAGGACAATGAGTTGTTGCCACAATCATGCACAATCATGATGAAATTTAAATGACTTTATTACTCGACTCACTTTCACTCTTTCACAATCCTGTCTGTAATATTCCCATCATTTATAGGACTTTGTGGAAAACACCACCGCAGCTCCACAATCAGCAGACTGCAAAAGTCAACCTCCAGCAGTTTCACAGTTTGACATCTCCATCTTTCCTTCATCCTTCTGCCTCAGTCTTTGAATCTTTTCCTGTTCCTTCATGGCAGAATTCCAGCATCGACCCATAAGTTTTACACACACATCTATGGATGATCCACAAGGGATGTTTTCAGAAAAATGAATGTTTCCAACTCTGCAGGTGCCCTGGTTGATCGTGTGAATGACCACCTGCCTGAGCATCTGTCCTGCCTTTTTATCTGCTCCGCAGAGCTCTAGGATGTATTGCTGAAGCTACTTTGCTGGCTCTGTTGGCTTCCTAATGGATTACTAGTATCATTATTGGCATTCAGTCCTAGACTGACTTTAGCGGGGGTGTTTATTGAACCTTAATGTTGATGAGGACAAGGGTAAAAAACATCAAAGTCTCTGCAACTCTAAAACTTACGGCATTTATTAAAGCACAAGGTCAGTGCTCCATCCATAAGTCATATTCATAACACTGTAGGCTGTTATCATCATGTCTGTACGACCTTGTTTACCTACATCAAGGTCTGGCATACAGGCTGATCATTAATGGTTAAGGATGTTTCACAGCTATCCCTGAGACAGAAAATGGAAGTCAAATTGCTTCTTTAAAATTGGATTCTGCTTTTAAAAACAGGTAAATCTTCCTCGGTCTGTAAAAAAAAACAAATGTATTAAATGTGCTAATGTGATTTTCAATGGGGCACTCCTCCTGCAGCTTTGGACAGTTTCCAGCAACAATTAAATTGAAACATGCGGCTTCATTGAGAACAGCGTTCCATGACCTTTGCAGCAGTACATCATGTGACATCGACAAAATTTACAAAAAACCATGAGCAAGTTGCTCGTAGGACTCAATGTGATTTTTTCACTAAACTCTTCTCATCCATAAAACACTGTAGAGACGCAAATTTAAATGTTTAGGGAAGATGGCGGGTGGCTCGGGAGTAGACGTGTGTATGGGGAGCTCCCCTCCGACCTCACCTTTTACCCTGCAAAAAACATATTTAACTGTTATTACTAACATCTGAAAAGAGATACAACAACACCCCACCGAGATGTTGAAAGGTAAAATACAGATTTTGTGTCCAAGTTGCTTCCTGGGTATCTCGGAGAAGATCACTTCAACCTTCCCATAGTGGTGGATCGAGCTATGGAAGGCAGAACGAGGGCCATCAGCTCCAGAATACACAACTACGAAGTGACGGAGCTAATACTTTGGCTTTCTAGAGAGAAGGCTCCCCTACAGTATGAAGGACATACCAGTTCATATTTTTCCTGACTTAACTTCAGCCATAATGAATAAACAGAAGACTTTATAGGTCATCTGTGAGCCAAATCTATTTATTGTGGATTCTGACACCCAGCTTCATTGTAATGGTCTGTGAAATCACCCGCATGTTCACTTTACTGGCCAAAACTGAAAAGTTCCTGAGCAGTAAGGCTGAAGGCGGGATTACCTACGGCAGTGCCAGTAAGCACCAATGAATAGACTTATATCCTTTTTGCCTTGGTCATTGGCCATAGCTTTGATTAGTCAAGATGCAGTGCATAGGTAAGTCCGAAGACAATGTACATGGCCTGCGGTAGGCTCTCAACTGAGATGCGAACAAATAAAACACATTTTAGTGCAGCAGCTACAGATACAAATTCTGCTACACCTATATAAATAGCAGTGTGTGAAGGGGGGAAATCCAGCACCTTCTAGTATGCCAGCTAGCTATTTCCTATATCAGAGGCGCTGTCACCCAGCACCCAATGGGCATTAAATTCAGCTATGCTAATTGACCTTTCACCAGCCCCGCCCCCAACATGGCCATTGTCCAATAACGGATCATAGCAGCTTTTACTGTGTGAGGAGGCCTGACAACTTCAACCAAGACGGATAGCGTTGCGCCCACTGTGTCTGTAAGTCGGACAGTCGATACCCAGAGATATTCTCTGGAGGAGGTGTTTTCCATTCATTCCCAATGACAAGGCAAAGATGTATATCATCAAAAGAAGTCCCAGGAGAGGGGAGGAGTCAAAGCTCCCTCTTTCCCTCCTTCATGCTCACACAAACACATACAACCTGTTACGTCCCCGACAGGTGTTGCTAAAATGTGAAGGATGGGGACAACATAAGAACTGGACAGTGGATATTAAAATGGTTTTATTTGTAACAAAAGGTTCTAAAAACGAGCAAACACATGGCGCATTATAAAGATAATGCCAAAAACAAACAGAACTCTCTAAAACTCTGAAAAAAGTTAACATTACACAGCAAATTATCAACTATAAAACACCTGGTTAAAACTTGTATTAAAAGTTTACCCGAACAGAAGGTGTTTTAAAATCCTGAAGTTGATAAAAGTTCCAAAACAATCCACTGACTAAAAACACCTGGTAAAAACGTATTTTAAAAGCTTTACCACAACGAAAGGTGTTTAAAACCGAGGTCAGTAAAATTGCCACAAACAAAGTTAACCTTAAAACCAAACAGCAAAAAGATCCCACTGGATCATCCAAAACGTCTCACCAAGAGTTAAAAACTAAACCAAAGTTTTAAACTCATCCACATGAATCTAAACGAAAGCGGTTGAAACCAGAAACCAAAAACCAGGGGGACAGCAGAACCCCTGCACTGCTGCCTCCTAGACTGTTGAGGGCACAGCCTTTTTATACAGGTGTTGACTCATCAGATAGATTCAGTTCAGCTGTGCTCCTCAGCAGCCCGGGTGAGAGGAGAAGGAGGGGCGGTGCCAGGCTGATTCACTAGAGCTGGGTGATCCTGACT
>SSNQ01033869.1:74240-105772 GCA_006942095.1 Nothobranchius kuhntae | reverse complement strand
AACACACACACACACACACACACACACACACACACACACACACACACACACACACACACAACATGTATACCAAGTAGTGTTTCTATGGTTATATTGTGATTTCTTAGTAAATATTCTATTTTGTGAGAGATAAACTTTACTGTATTTATCCTAGTGGATCTATAATTAAACGAGTAAACTAGTAGTAGCACATTCAATGTCAAAGAGAGTAAAAGTTATTATCAGGAGAGGGAGAAATTTTAAGTGGTTAGCAGCAGTGTGCTAGACGATGGCCCCCTCCATGAGGCCACCACAGCTCAGTAGAACATCATTGTAGCTTCTTCTGGGGAGAAAAACACTTAGAGAGAAAATAAAGTTAACAGCTGAAATAGCAGGAAATAATACAGTTAAAGAGCAGATAGTAGAAGAAAGTATTCAAGTGTGGAAAATGATCAGGATGTACTCCAGCAGTCTAAGCCTATAGCAGCATAACTACAGAGATAACTCTGGATAACCTAGCCTTTTAGGTGGAGGTGTGTTGGAGGCAGGGCAAGAGAGAGCCGTCTTTACCAACTGTACACTCCACCTCCCTGTACTCCCCCACTTGTCCAGATATGGGCTGGGGTTTTAGACTCAATTTTTATGCTTATATGTTACGAAGTTACCTAACGGCTGGGCATCATTGAATTCATTTTCAAAGACATTTTGGTGGATCTTTCCAGAAATTAGCGGTAAAAACTACACATTGTCTCTTTAAGAGAGGGAATTCAGCATCAGCCTAACAGCGAGAAGACCATCCCACTGCAAACTGATAGAACATTTTATCTCCAATTTAAAATCATGCTCCATATTGTATCCTATGCTCTGGGATGCTTTGTGAGCTGGGAGATAGAGCTGGCAGGCTTCTCTGGAAGCTCAGGAGTACCTGCTGCTGGAGCTATTCTTAGATTTTACTAAACAAATGTTCATCCAAAACGTTTAGTTGACAGATTTTAAAAAGTCGTTGTTACAGTTTACTCCATCTTAATCCATGGCCTTTGGAGTGTGACTTATTTATTAGCTTTTGCTGTTTCCACTAATAAAGCTGTGCACAATTTGGATTGAGATTGTTCTCATAATTAGGGTAAAACCACCGTGTGCTCATTTCCAGTGGTTTGTGGATCTGACAGTTTTATAAAGTTATCATAATGTGACCCCCTTGCTGCTCTGTAAGGTAAAATGCTCATTAAAGGTAGGAACTGTCAGCGAATCAACATATGCGGCACATATTTGTTTTCTTCTGCAAAAAGACACAAATAAGACCTTTGCTGCATCCTTTTGCCCCTTAAGTTGATCAGCGATCTAGATGTTTCTATAGTGTTGGCAAAAAGATAAAAAATATAACGTTTAACCCAGAAAAAGCTTCTTTCATTCCCTTCAGATATTTTGTTTCTAATTCAAACAATTAGCTAAACTTTATTCACTAACTTAAAATCCTTTCATGATTAGTGGCCACATTTATGGGTGCAAAACAGACTTTTGATCATATTGAATGAAGATGGATGTTCTCTGCTCAAACTTTAACTTGGTGACAGACGCGTTTCTTTTTTTCACACCTCTGCTAAATTGTTCACTCTGAGTAACCTTGATAGAGCGCCCCCTTGTGGGTTTACTAGGGTAAACAACTAAACTGTTGTGTTTCCTCCATGTTCTGCGTGCGTGCGTGCGTGTGTGTGTGTGTGTGTGTGTGTGTGTGTGTGTGTGTGTGTGTGTGTGTGTGCGCGCGCTTTCTATCTTCTCCATCCCCAGTGAGTCGTGGAGGAGGACTGCTTATAATGATCCAGGATCCTCTGGAGGTTTCTTCCTGTTAAAAGGGAGTTTTCCTCTCCACTGTCGCTGCATGCTTGCTTAGTATGAGGATTGCTGTAAAGACTCTGACACTAGTCAGTGACTTGATGCAATCTGCTGGGTTCCTTATATAGGAAACATTTTACTGACTGGCTTAATGAACTGATCTGTAATGGGATGTTTATTATGTTAAGGTCCTTGAGACGACTCTGGTCCTGGTTTGGTTCTATATAAATAAACTGCATTGAGCTGAATTTTGATAAATGTATCTTGTTTAGTCCCATTTCATCCAGCCTTCTGTTTTTTAATGTATAAAAATGCTATGACCACATTTAAAGCATAAAATCTAAGTTACTAAAACCTTAAAAACGTGTAAAACTGAAGAAGTTTGTATGAAGAATGGATTCCTTACATGAGCCTAAAGAGTTATTGCTTGTAAACATCAAGGCACTGCAAAATGTTGAGGGCCCAGTGGACTGAAGCAGCACAGAAACCTGCAGCCTCCACTTCCTTCCCTAAATCATTCAGGCACTGCTCATATGTGGAGGGCAGCAACCTTTTTGTTTTTGCTTTAGGGGGATCAATGACAGAAGCAATCTCAGTACAGAGAAACTCAGAGTTAGGGGCCGATTTTCTCAACTGCAAAGATTCAAACGCTGGATTTAACAACAGGTGCTTATGCACAAGGAATCTTTCTATGGTACACTCACATGAATCATTTTAAAACTACTGAACACCAAAATAAAAGTGAACAGATGTCCTCCAGTCTAAACTACATCATTCATGATTCATTATTTCCATCATTTCATTTGGGTTTGTGTTTGGAACAATGTCCAGAGACAGGTTGTCGAAGGACGTGCAGCCATTGTACCATTGTTGCTGGATTTGGTGGCTTGTCCATCTCTGAACAATGGACAGGATTCTTTCATGCATTTTAAAGCCAGAAAAACCTGAACGATCTCCCACTATCCAGCCAAACCACATGACTGTGTGTGTGTGTGTGTGTGTGTCCATATCAGAACATTTTATTTTGTAAAAAAACATGTTTTTTGTCACCAATTCCAGAAACTAAAACTCATTTCAGTGAATCAACCGGAACTTACCACAATCAGCTTGAAATTCGTTCCACAGTGTCCTGGTCAGGCAAAGTGGCCCATTTTGAAGAATTAATCCCTCCGTGTGTGGGACAGTTGAGGTGCAGTTCTTGGCAGACTGTTGGCAGCAAAATCAGTTTCTAAATCAGTTGGTGTCTCTGTAGCAGGAACATACAGAACAAGAAGGTCCATTTGATAGTAGGAGGGTTCCAGGAAGACAAGAGGGTAAGGACATCAAACAACACCAGCGTCTTGGTCCAGCTCGTCATCAGCCTGAGAGAGTTCGGGTTCTGTAGTCGTTGCTATAAAAATGAAAGGTCTGTTACTACAACAGTACTGAGTATTATTTTTGTTGTAATATTATTGTGCTTACCTGTTCAAGCCAGTGTTCTGATCCAAGGTTCTGAACTTCAGATGAATCTTCCTCTCCAAGGTTTGTAGCTGCACCACAACCTCAAAAGGCTGATGGGCGGCTCCATTTTGAATTATTTTTAAATTTTTAAGAAATCCCTAAATAAAACACAAGCACAAGTTAAATGAACATTATTTTTTTAATAATATAGATAATTATAAGGCACTTTAGAATAATCTAGATTATTTAAGAACATTACACCACTGTTCAAAAATACAAAATATATCACAATTATTACACATTATAGTATTTTTTTTATTAATACAGATTATTGTGGAATGTTTTTGAAAAGTTATTGAACAATAGATATTATTTCAGTTCAAATATATATTATTAGAATATTTTAGAATATTTTATATTTGAGCATCTGCCTCATTATCATCTTCCTTCTGCTCATCATCATCACTGATTTTGTGAATGGCTGGTGCGATAACTGCCCTTCTCCATTTTCCAGATAAATCTTAGTTTAAAACTGCAAAATATATTTAATATCATAATTGTTATTATTACTGTTACCCTGATTATTAAGATTATGTCTAAAAAACTGCAGATTTTACCTAAAATATTTATCATTTCTTTTAATTGTTCAGGGCGTACAAATTTTGTTTTCCATGCCACTATTTCACGAACTTCATTGAGTTTAACATTTACACACATTTATTCTTATTTAGCACAACTAGTCAACCTGGTGATGTGAGAGTTTCATGAATCCAGCATTGTTAGTTTTAGAGATCTGACCTTAAACACGAGAGGAGACCGAGCCGTTTTCTGGCTCTGCAGACAAACCAGTATTTGGCACCTTATAGCCCTTCACTGATTGGTGGAATGGTGCCATGGCGTACAGTGTGACTAGCTTGATCTCTGATGATTGTTTGGGTGAAATCCTGTAATTTTAAGAGTTTATGAAAAGGCACACCGACATAATTTATGATGTGGGTGGAAGTGTCTGAATATGGACATTGGCCTATAAAGGGTTGAAGCTTTTGCTGCTTGCTTGTTGAATTCAAATAGACATGAAATAATAATAATAACAGTGATGTCAGAGCCAAAAGGCAGAATATAAGTTATTTTTCTACTTCTTTTTCTACTTTATCTCATTGGAGTTTCACGTTGTCCCACAGTTGGGCTCTGGTCATCCCACTGCTGCATTTGAACAACAGTATCGTAGGTAAACACAGCGTAATGTTTCAGATATGTGTCGAACAGCATAACATAGCTCCATGTTGGGTGATTTTGTGATTGAGGGTCATTTAATGGTTGCAGATAAGAATATTAAAATATTTGGGAGAACCCATACCATCTGTACCATCTGTTTTCAAACATGCAGTTATTGAACCTATCCTTAAAAAAAGAGTTTAGACTCATCTCAGCCAAAAAATTACAGACTCATTTCTAAATGACCCTTTACCTCTAAAATACTGGAAAAGGTTGTGGCAGATCAACTCATTACTTTTCTGGAACTACACAACAGTTTTGATTAATTCCAGTCTGGTTTTGGTAAAAACAGAAAGAGCTTTGCTTAAAGTTTCCAGTGACATCATGGTGGCTGCAGACAATGGGGAGTACACAGTGTTAGTAGTGTTAGATCTTTCTGCAGCTTTTGACACTGTTGATCACAACACCTTAATTAACAGACTTGGTGACTCGGTCGGGATCTCTGGAACTGTTTTAGACTGGTTTAGATCGTACCTTTCTAACAGAAGTTACAGTGTCTGTAGAATCCAAATCATGTCAGATTCTACTGATCTGTTCAGTGGGGTGCCCCAAGGCTCTGTTCTGGGTCCACTGTTGTTTCTGCTTTACATACACCCTCTTGGACAGATACTTGGTTCTTTTCATAATGTCTCTTATCACCTATATGCAGATGATATTCAGCTGTACCATTCCTTTAAGGATTTTGAGTTCTATTAACTGTCTGAATTACTAGAGTGTCTATCAGCTATCACCAGCTGGCTAGAAGATAACTTCCTTCAGTTAAACTCTAAAGACTGAATGTCTGATCACTGCCCCTGAGAGCATGGTTCCCCTGATTAGTCTAAAACTTGGTTATTTATCCTCTGCCATCAAGACAAACTTAAGGAATTTGGGTGTTATTTTTGAACAATCAATGTCTCCTGAAAGTCACTGAAAAACATTGTTCCAAAACTGTTTTTATCAGTTAAGAAATATCTCCAAACAACGAAGGTTGGTGTCAACATGAACTTGAAATGGTTCTCCATGCCTTTATCTCCTCCCGTCTAGATTACTGTAACACACTTTTCACATGTTTTAAATAAAAAGCCCTTGACCTCCTTCAGTTGGTCCAGAACTCTGAAGCGAGGCTTCTAACTGGAGCAAACAGAAGAGCACACATCACTCCTATTCTGATGTCTCTGCACTGGTTACCCGTTAACTTTAGAGTTCATTTTAGAGTCCTGACTAGAACTTTCAATGCTCTACATGGTCAAGCTCCTCCCTATATTACTGAACTGTTAAAGCCTTATGCTCCAACCCGAGCCCTCAGGTCCACACACCAGAACCTTCCAGAAGTTCCAAAGACCAGATATAAAAGTCTGCATGGTGGCACAGTGGTTAGCACTGTTGCCTCACAGCTCGAAGGTTGCAGGTTCGAAACTCGGCTGCAGCCTTTCTGCGTGGAGTTGTGTGTTCTCCCCATGCATGCGTGGGTTTCCTCCGGGTACTCCGGTTTCCCCCACAGATCACAACAGCGCCGGCGCTCCGCACACGCACACCACGCATAGCGCGTAGGGCACCACGCCGGGGGAGGGGCACCAAACGCAAACTTATGAAAAAATAAAATATATATGATAAAGACAGATTTCAATTAGAAGATGTGCAAAGCAAGTTAACAGCATGTTAACAGAGAGAAAACAATACAAAAAGGAAAGGAGATGGACCATGTCCACTTTTCACTCTGTCCGGGCGTCCGGGTTCTTGTTTTGATGAAAATGTCCGGCTTTTCATCCGGGAGCAGGGATCGAATTCTGGGGGAGTTGTATATCCTACACATCCAGGGGAGCCGGAAAAAAGTTTTCTACTTATATTACATCATTGTTGCGCAGCGCTCCAGGCTGCTGCGTCCAGCGCACGGTCCATTCTCAAAGTGGCGCAACCAAAAAACTATAATTAACACACAATCGTTCATGTCCGCACATGTTCTCTACTTTCTGTCTTATTTGTGCCTGAAGCGCTCTGCCGCTGCGGAGCTCATCACCTGTGCTGCGGTGATTTCACCTCACTGACGCAGCATCGAATCGCGCACTCCGCTTTGCGGTCAGGAGATCCCTTTGGTCTGCTCAAAAGTAACCGATGAGGTGAAAAAGTAAGAATCCAGGCAGCAGATTTTCTGGAGAGTTTAGAGGAGATGCAGGAAGATGAGAGACAGACAGGACAGGAAAATAGTTCAATAAAAACAAAACAAAGTGTTGAAAAGTAAAATGTAGGTAGATTTATCTCCACTACACGTTTTTACCTGTATAAAACAATAAGTTATACACATGTAATATTTATACATCTGGTACAATTCAGATCACCTTCAAAACTCAGTCACACACCCAGGGCCGTTTCAAGACATTTTGGGGGCCAAGGCAAAATGACCCCCCCCCCTCCCCCCCCCACACACACCACCACCACCCCAATAACTGGGCTCCCCAGAAGCCTCTGTGTAGTTCATACCCTCTCCAGTAGTGTTGGTTTTACAGTGTTTGTAAAAAAGACTCAGACATCACTGACATGTTCTAATATTATCAGATGAAAAACTAAATTATCAGACATGCTGTCTCATCTGCTGCTTTTCTAAACTTGCTAAAAGTAACAAAACCATTTGAAAGCCACTATTTGTGGATTCTCTGAAAGTTTCCATGGAGTGTGTGACAACTTATTTTTTCATTGATCCTATCGTCTAATCTCACAGCTGAAACAAGCATCCTTAATAATCTGTGCACAGGAAGCTTACCGATGCTGTAGTAAAACAAAAGGTATAATAATGTATTGTTAATAAAACCTTGTTGCAGCACTAAAGCAGAAAAATGAGATTTTGCAATAAATATGCTAAATATTTACATATGAATTGTTTTGGAGCCCTTTTATTGGTAGAATCTGATATTAATTTACTTCTCACAAAAAAATGGGTCCCAACGTGGTTTGTGTGGCGTTGCCATAGTGTGACATCATAGGCACAGATCCCCTGTCCTCTTTTTTGGAAATGGAAATATGGTCACCTTATATTAAATAAACTGTCCACCCGGGCTTTTGCGCTGCACAGAGACTGTTCGCTGCCTATGACTTTGAACTTCAGTTGAGAGTCAGTCTCATGCAGACTGACCAATGAAGAGAGGGCCTCAAGTTAAGACCCTCTCCTCATTGGTCAGTCCACACGAGGTGGGTCAAAGGTTACCCTGAGCGGGTTACGTGATGTCAGGCATTCAAGTATTGAGTACATTTACTGCATATTACAGTAAAATATTCTGTATTTGACCATATTATGGTGATCCTTGGGTCGTGATTATGGGGCCCTTGAAAATTGTTGCCCAGGGTACAACGAAGTGTTAATCTGGCCCTGCCTACCAGGCGTTCATTAGTAGCTGAGTGAGAGAGGCTGAGAGGGAGAGAAACTCAGAGAAGCTTTAGAGCTATTTTACTGCTGTGTGTGTGTGTGGTGGTGGTGGGGTGGGGGTGGGGGGCACCATGAAGACTTTGTGCTTAGGGCACCAAAATAGCTAGCAACGGCCCTGGATCACAACATGCCCTATAGGTTTTAAATTGTAAGTCACTTAGGATAAAAGCGTCTGCCAAATAAATAAACATAATAAACATAACCATAAAAGTAGAGGTGATTGCTCCTTCCAGACTGTTGCACCCCGACTCTGGAGTGATCTTCCTTTATCCATATGCAGCATTGACAGTCTGGACACTTTTAAAAAACAGCTGATGACCCTTTTATTTAAAGCTGCTTTTAACCAAACCTTTTATTTTCTTGAAAATCTCAAAATTTTAATCTTTCATCTGTTTATGAAAATTCATAATTTTATGACTATTTTTTCTGATGTTAATCTATTTATGATTTTATGACTTTGTTTTATTTTGTTTTGACCTGTTGTGATTCTATGTCTGTGATAAGTGCTATATGAATAAAATTTACTTACATACTTATTCACCCATGCAACACACTGTAGTGGTGGTTCTCACACCCCTCCATCAGTTTAAGGGGTAAACACACCCTAAAACAAACTTTTACTTGTTTGGTTTATGTAGAAGTTGGTGTTGGAGCAAATCAAAAGCTTCTGGAAAATAGTCCAAGATTTCAGCAAGACTCAAAAATATTTATTTGGTTTGCCATGTGGGAATCATCACCATCGTCATCATGAGAGCTGTGACCTGTTGGAGATGTGAGTGAAGGTCTGAAAGTAAACCCTTTTTTACTACAGGTGACACGTCTGACTTGTATTTGATGCATCAGAGCTCTGTGATACCCTCCCTGACTAAGGCATCAGGATGTGGTTACTTTGAAGCACTGGTCTTCTAACTGCCTGTGTCCAGAGCTCATCTTGGGTTTCCTTCATGCTCTAATTGGCTCTGACAGCGAAGTGGGCCGGTGCCGTACTGCGAGCAGAACTAAAAATAATAATTTCTCTGCCTAAGAATTGCTGTACATTCTGGTAATACTATGTGTCAGTTTTTAACCACATTTCATGGTCTTTGCTCTGTTGCTATGGAAACACCTTAGTTATAAAGCACTACACTTCAGTTAGCCTTCACGAAATGGATAATATGATTGTATCTGAATGGCTAATGTTGTGTTCTGTTACGTCTAACTGTAGATGCTAAAACAGACAGAGGCCTCAGACTACTCGTCTCTTCCACTTGGCTGATGGGTGTAGACAGATAATCGGAGTTATCCCACAGCGATTTCCTTTGTGAGTTGCACAACCTGGACAAAGGTAAGAAAAAATAAACTCACAATATTTGCATAAATAAATATGTAGATTTTGTGCATGCCTTTGATTTTGAGTAAATGTCAGAATTTGCTGTACCACAGGACTGAAAATCTTTACTGCAAGACGGGAAGTGGAAATAATTCGAAATGTTGAAATAAATAAAACAAATTGCTGCACTTGTATAGCACCTTTCTGAGTCAGAGGACCCCAGGGTCCTTTATACTACAGTGAATCATTCATCTATTGGTGGTGATGATGAACTACAATCTAACCACAGCTGCCCCGGCACACAATCACTGCCACCAGTCCATCCAACCACCACCATCAGGTAAGAAGTATAAAGTGTCTTGCCCATGGACACGAAGACTGATATAGATGGAGCCTGGTTTTGAACCAGCAACCTATATATTGCAGGATGGATGAATGGCCCCCGAGCCATCATTGCCTTATTGTGCTACCATGAATCGCTGCACAGATCAGGCTCAAGTTTTTGTAATAATAGACGCAACACTGTTAGCATTGCTTCATTCCCAAATGGAAGGTAAAACCACCCATCCAACATCATCCATCCATCCATCCATCCACCCATCATCTTCCATCCACCCATCCATTCCTCCATCCATCCATCGATCCATCCATCCATCCATCCATCCTTCCATCCAACATCATCCATCCTTCCATCCAACATCATCTATCCACCCATCCAACATCATCAATCCATCCATCCAACATCATCCATCCACCCACCCACCCATCCATTCATCCATCCACACATCCATTCATTCATCCATCCATCCATCCACCCAACATCACCTATCCACCTATCCAACATCATCTATCCAACCATCCAACATCATCCATCCACCCATCCACATCATCCATCCATCCATCCAACATCATCAATCCATCCACCGACCCATCCATTCATCCATCCACACATCCATTCATTCATCCATCCATCCATCCAACATCACCTATCCACCTATCCAACATCATCTATCCAACCATCCAACATCATCCATCCACCCACCCATCCATCCATCCATCCATCCATCCATCCAGTCAACATCATCCATCCACCCACCCATCCATTCATCCATCCACCCACCCATTCATCCATCCATCCATCCATCCATCCATCCATCCAACATCATCCAGCCATCCAGTCAACATCATCCATCCATCCAACATCATCCATCCACCCACCCACTCACCCATCCATCCACCCATCTATCTTCTGCATATTCAGTCAGGTCATGAAGGCAGCAGCCTAAGCAGAAGCCCAGACTGAGTTTTTTTTTTCATTGTGCAAGTCAGATAAGATAATAAAAAAATAATAATAAGCACTGTGGGACCGGCAGAGGAAATCAGCCTCTGATCTGAGCACTCTCAATCAGGCTGCTTATCTGCTCTTAATTGCCATTGTAATAGAGCAGAGCCAAAGATCGAGGCCCTTTCCTTTTCTTCTCTCTCCACATGCCTTTGAATGAAGAGGAAAACTGATAATCTCTAACACGGCTCAAATCGGCTCAGTTTCTTTCAGCCACATAAAGCCACCAACACACATTAGGTTGTTAGCATGCTCAGACGAGTCATATTTATGTGAATCCTACAACCGCACCTGGATGGGAAACTACATTATGGCAACAGCCAACATCTGCACAAAGAAAATCTAACAATTCAGCGCACGTGTTTTCAGTGCAGATGCTATAAACACTAGAAGTCTTCACGCCAGACTGTTGAAATGTCTTGGCTTCCATTTGATTTACTGAAGAACACAAAACCAACAGCGAGGATGCATATCTGCACCACTTTGCTTCAATCTCCTAAGTCTGGAGTGCCCAATCCTGGAGTACCTGTCATGAGCCGGGGTGAGTACTCCTCCCACTAAACCATCTGTGAGTGTGTGTTTTGCAGGAGAGTGAGCTACAGCTGCACCTGGTCAGCAATCACCAGGTCTGCTGCTTAAGATGGATGGAGAACACAGCTCAACGCCGGGTGATTGCTACTGTTTGGTCTCAGCACTTCAGGATTCTCCACCACAACTCCACAGGACTCCAGAATCTCTCTGCCACGTTCCTCCATCCATCCTGACTGACCCGCTCTCTCCCCACGCTCCCTCTCCATTCCTGGACCCCCCTGGATACACCCCGGCTCAGTACCTTCCCCTCTGCTCTAATCCTATGCCACTCCGTAAGTCTCTACACTGCACCTTCCGGTATTGACTTACTCTTCAGTGCTCACCTCATTCTGCTCTTCCCCCTCCAGATGCTGCATCCCCAGCTCCTGACCACTGGAATTCCCAATGTGCTTTTAGTTATCTTTATCCAAAATAAAATCTTATTTTTTCCCATCATTCTGTGTCTGTGGTTGATTCTGCGACACCTCCCCCAGAACTTGACAGAATCATCCGGCCAAACGTCTAACCCTGCAGAAGCAGCCCTCACAGATCTCACCCACAGGATGGTGCAACTTGGCCACCTCCAGACCCACCAACCTGCAGAAGGAAACTCAAAAACCACTTAGAGAATGGCAGGAGAAAACCCAGACCGTGACATCAACGTTGCAGAGCTGTTAGCCAATCAGAGGACAGATGTCCAAATATCAGGAAATAAGACTCCAAATCAGGATGTCTGAAGCTACTTTCTCTTCCAGCTGAATTGTACTTCCTAAAAAAGGCGCACCTGGGCTTTTCCCCCCAGAGAACATCTTACAAGATATTCATTCCTACTAGAGTATTGTTTCCCAACCCTGGTCCTCAGGGCACACTGTCCTACATGTTTTCCATTTATTTAACCTTTATTTATCCAGATGAGTGAATTGAGAACTCATTCTTATTTACAACGATGGTGTGGCTGAGAGGCAGCAGCAACAGACACATAGTTAGCTTTACACCAAAGAAAACAAGTGAGATAAAAACATACAAGATAAAACAGTTAGACATGAAGACAAAGGACTGTTCTCATACATAATGTGTACTAGCGATCAGCACAGACCTAAAACAGTCTAAGTACTCAGACGCACACCAATCAGAAACTATTGATCAGCATGAATTATTGAAGGTAGATGATGGAATGAAGGTAGTGAGCATCTGTGGTTTCTGCAACTCATTCCAGTCATTGGAAGCAGCAAACTGGAATGAGGAGCGGCCAAAGGAAGTGCGAGCTTTGGGAATAACCATAGAGATTAAGTTACTGGAGCGTAAATGGTGCTGGTTGTTGGAAGTGATGAGTGATGAGCGAAGATATGACGGTTCTACCGATGACTGTTTTGTATTGTAACGGTTTGTAAGTGGTTACTTTAATAAATTGTCAATAAAACGTAAATGTATTAAATAAAATGTAATATTCCATTAAAATATGGATTGTTAATATTACTGAGTCGTTGATGTTCGCTCAATGGTGGTTGTGAGTGGGGCCCCTTGGGGGTCTTGGCGGTGGCCATGGGATGCTGCCTGGTGGCTGCATTACCCCTGCCTACGCCTGGGTGGGGGCCTGGCGGCTCAGGGTGTGGGGGTGGCCGGCCCCGTATGGGGATCTGGGAAGGGGCCTTGGGGGTCGGGTCCTGACATGTATGTTGCTGGGAAGAAGGCGGGAACATGCGGCAGGCTCAGGGACCTCAGGCCTTTGCTGTCCCATCACGGGGGAGGGCGATGTCCAGGAGGGGGAGGACCCAACCATACCTGGATGTCCTATGTCTTATATATTCTGAAAGTTGTGCAAATGCAGGGATGGGAGTAGATATTCTGCTGGGGTGTGGCTGGGTTGGTGCCCTCGGACTCCGTGAGGCTCTGTGATGCTGCTGCTTTGGGCCCTGGCAAGATGGGCTGGGGTCTCCATGCCCTGGGTGTCATTTTGGCAACAGCTTATTTTGGCCTATTGGGACCAGTGGGGGAGCTGGCTCCCTGGAGGGCTTAGGCCAACCAGCCATTCCTCCCCATCCCCACACATTTTTCTCCTCCTGCTCCCTCACATCATCACACAAACATGCACATAGGACATTGGGGGGTGGGCAAGTCAGGGGGTGCGGGTATGGACCCCATATCCGCATTCCTGTGACAACCTGCCCCCCAATTTTATTTGTACATTAAACACGTCCACCAACGACATTCCACACAAACACAAACTTAAGCCTCTTTAATAAGACACACATGCCGGCAAATCGGCTTAATATTACTGCAATGGTATGTCTATAAATGCGCCATGCCAGCATGGCGTTGCGCGAATATTGCGACATTCATTCCGCTTCGCTTGGTAGTAATATTACGGTAATGGTCTGTTTTATGCACCCTGGCGCAACAGAGACAGATGTCATGATGACGTGGGGAGTTATTGCTGAGCTCTGGCTGGCAAATTTATTGAAAATGAGAGTAAACACAGGCAGTAAGGTTTGCTTTTTGAACAAAATCAGCTGGCATGGCAAACTGGAGCACCGCAGCGCTCCAAGAGCCTCTTTGTTACGCCGGGGACACACCGGCCGCGGAAGCGCCGCGAAGCGCCGAGAAGCGAATCGCTCACGAAATTCGGCCGCTGCTCGCCGCTCCTCAGCCCCAGTCGAGGCGCGCCTTGGCTCAGCTGTAGTTTTTCTTTTAAACACTTGGTGTCCTCCATTTCCTCTCTGCCTTTTCTCAGCTCTTTTCCTCTACGTTTGAGTGTTTGTACGTGTGTGTGTGTGTGTGTGTGTGTGTGTGTGTGTGTGTGTGTGTGTGTGTGTGTGTGTGTGTGTGTGTGTGTGTGTGTGTGTGTGTGTGTGTGAACCTATGGTATGAGTTGTTTCTGCCAGTTGAATCTCTTGAACCCGGTCCAGTTCTGCAGCTGTATCCTAGCAGTTTCTTCCGAAATGGGTACGTAAATAATCATGTTTTTCGGGGGTCGTACAGCTCCTTGTGTTTCTCAACTTCCATAATTAATTTAAAGTCATCCATCCGAACTGCTTGCCTCAGACTTTCTGCCTCTCTGTCCTGTTTGCTCCGGTGAAAAGACACCCAAAACCACACACCCTTTCACGTGGTCACACACGCACACAAGTTCGATGTGTGTGTGTTCGTGTGGTTTTTCTGCAGTGTCTGATTACGAACACATTTGACTATTGCGGAATTTTATTTTGAAATGCTTTATTTTGTTAACTTTACCAGCCTGCCTCTTATGTCTACGTTTGACTTCCTGCCAGAATTGACGCAATTCACCCGCGGCTCGCGAAAAAAATAGAGCCGACGCCGAAATGATCGCTGCACGGCGCAGGCTGGAGGGCCGGCGCGAGGCGATTCGCGGCGCTTCGGCGGCCCATGTGGTCTATAGAATAGCTTAACATGGGCGCCGAATGAAGGCGGCCCCATTTTTGCGGCGCTTCCGCGGCTGGTGTGTCCCCGGCGTTAGAGCTGAAGCTCAGATCACCAGAGACAGGGACTGATGGGGACAGACACCTTTAGGAGCTGCTTGTTAAAAAAAACTTAACGATCATGACTTCAATCGCAATAAAAACAAGTTATGTCCAAGATAAACGGAAGTCTGCGGCAGCACAGAGACCGCCCCATACCTCCTATGTGCCGCCATCACCTAATCTTTTATAAAACTGCCACGATTGCGCCACATTACCGCCACGGCCTGATCTTATAAACGACCTTTATCCTTCCCAGGGAGCTGTGGCAAATCCCGTTTTGAAAATGCTATGGTCCTGTAAAAACAGCTGCAGGGTCTTGGGAGAGAACACATTCAACAGCATTTGGCAAGGGGATTTTTAAGCCTCATCCTGAGTGCCGGCACCAACTTCCAAATTTAAACTGCATTTAGACACAGAGGGCTGTGAGTGCAAGTGGGGTGGTGTGGTGGCATCAGCTGGCATAGGCCAGACGATGCCTGTACTGCCCGCTCAACACAGCCAGGGAATACACCTCATCAACACGCACTAACACTATATTGGAGAAGGCGGAGGGAGACTAGGGGTCTTAGCACACCTCTGTTGTCACTTGGCTTGCCGGGGCTGGAGGCTAGAAGGGGGAGCTGGCCGTCATATTGGGCTCTGGGGTGGTGGGTTGCTTTGCTCAGCGTTGGGCGGGGGAGCCTGCTCATCAGCACTATAGCAGAAAGGGTCGAACTCTGGAAGCCGGTGATGGTTGTAACCTTTGTGCAGCAGTACCAGGACCTGAGTGAATAGGGTGTGTATAGGGAGCATAAGTGGGTGTCTGGCGTGCATTTTTGTAAGTCTTAGGTTGTATGTGTATGTGTGAACATGAGGGAGGGAGTGTGTGACAGTGTCTGCATATGACTGTATATGTCAGGTGAGGCCTTTGACTCTTTCCCTCTCCTGGGACCTTTTCTGATGCTATACATCTTCGCCTACCCTCCCCCTGCCACACTTGGTGTGTAGTGTGGTGCCTTGGTCTGCCTGAGTGTTCGCGGCTCACGGGTCAGGGGGTTTAAGATGGTTGGCGTCTGCCTGATTAATCCCGGTGGCTGCCTGGTGGGATCTGGGTTCATAGGCTTTGCAGGGTCCCCGGCGGGGCTGGTCGCCTCTGGGTCCTGGGTCGCTGGATTCCGGGCTCGGCCGGCTAGGGGGTGGGAGGCTGCGGACGAGCCTGTGGGCTTACCGCTGATATCTCCCGGGGCTCTGCCGGCTGCTGGTTGTGGCCTCCCGGGGCAATCTTCTGCTCCTCTCGAGGGGGCTGGGGCGCTCCAATAGAGAAACCTTACATAAACAAGCGCGTGTACACACACAGGTGCTCACATGGTGCTCTCATAAGTATGGACTTGGGCACGTTCAACACATGTCTTAAGGCTGTGGTTGGCACTAAATGCACTGTGATTTATTATCATGTGATTGTTCAGTAAAACAATGTTGATTTTTAATTTCCTCATTAGGTTGACGCAGTAATAGTTTGCTCTTGTTGTATTGCTGTGTGTTGTTTTTCCTCTTTCTGCAGGGCTAGAAGGAAAGGCTTGTTCATCATTGACTGTTTATTTTGTGGAACCCCCCCCCCCCCCCCCCCCCCCCCCCCTCCTGTTGTCTCTTCCTTTCTCTTTCACCTCTGTCTCCGTGTCTGGTCGGAATTACCAGCATTCAAAAAACAATAACAATAAAGTTTAAGTATCATGCGTGACATTAAAAGCAGACGCTTTGATGCTCCACCTGAGAGTAAATCTGTAAGGCTTGTTACCAGCATTCAGACATCAATTCTGTTTGCTTTACAGCCAGACAGGACACGGGGAAAAAAAAGATATTCGCTCACTGATGAAACTGCTAGGGAAGCAACACTTTATAATAGTTTGACTCAGAGGCAGAAATATAGTTAATAAATTCTATTTATTTCTATATTTCTATTATCAATGTTGATGAAAGGCAAATGATTATAAATGGTGATTCATGGTCACATGACATGAGACAATGAATGAACTGTGATGAAACATGACCGGGTGTGTTGTAAGAGCTCTACTAAGCGACTCAGAAAGGTGTGTAATCCCATGTTTTCTTCTAATTACTTAGTTCAGATTAAGTCAGACATTCTAGACAACATGCAAATTAGACCCCGTGGTTTATTTGGCTTTAAGGATTCCTTTAAGACTTGCTTAAATGCTTATAACTTTAGAAATGTTTAAACATTTTTCCCCTTTTTAAGCTTCTCTTTAAATTAATAGACACTCATAATTACCCCCCTTTTATCCTGAGAATAATGGCTGCTGAATGTATTCATCTGTACCACTAGCTGCTCCTCCCATAACCCGCTGCAGTTACTAGCTCTTTTTATTCAACTTGATTTGTGCGTTTTTAAAAGTCATGATGTTTCTCTGTCATTTCACACAGGCTGAATTAGGCCTGTACTTTCCTGCTGGCCCACATCTTTGATTTGTTTTAGTGAATGTGAGTAAAACCAATTCACCGCTAAAACCTTCTGCTTACTGCGCTGAGGCCTTGAATAAAAACGGTGCTTTTGTGTTGAATTTGTGAAAAGTCAAAAGAATCATTCTGGCTGAATGAAGACGTGGACAGACATACTTTAACAGCTTAAATGGTTTAATCCACACCCCATCCCAGTGAATAAACCCCATAATAAACTATGAATAATGCTGAGTCTGATTGTTATAGAGTCAGTGCTCTGGAACATAATTTGATCTTCAGAAATATCTATTTCATATTTAGTACTCAATTAACTGATTTAATGCATTAATTTAAAAACATAGTCAGGGGGATCTGTGCATCTGGGTGGACGTACAGGTCCTTCTAAAAAAATGTGCATATTGTGATAAAGTTCATTATTGTCTGTAATGTACTGATAAACATTAGACTTTCATATACCGTAAATCCTCTAATATTAGCCTGTATTTAATTAACTGCCAGGTATCATATTTTGGCCGGTGTCGGAGTCGGCGGAGGTGAATAATGGCCGGTTTTTTATTGTGGCCGGGTGGAATGTGGTAACAAGCAAGTACGGGGGGCGGTTGTGTCATCCGTCTCACATTTGATTTGCCAGTGATAGACCGCGAGGGTAACTTTAACCGTGCGGAGACGAAGAGGAGGTGAATATTTGATATCAAGTTCAAAAAGAACGTGCTGATTATGCTGCAGAACACTCTGGGGAGCAGTAGCAGGGGTTGTATGAACTAGTCACTAGTCGCCTTCACCGCTCTATAGTGACTTGTTATGCCTGTCATCGACTAGTCGCTGTCACGTGATAATGACCGGCAAGATGCAGTCCACGGAAAAGACAGCAGCCTGCTGTCAGCAGGTGACAAGCTCCTGCGCGTCTGGAGGCAACGCGCTGTGCAAGAGCGTCGGTACTGACACCCGCCGTAAAACGGACATTTAACCAAATTGTGGCGTTTACCCTCTTGCAATTTAACCTTCCCCTCACCCCCATCCTAACCTTAACCAGCTTGCGCATGCAAAGCTCTGATCGTTGACGCGCTCCAGACATCTGTGTCCTGAGCAAGGCCACAGTAACGTTTTAGGTGTGTTCTTGCTGTGTGTTATTTCTAATTCCATGTTGTCGTTCTTTTTTAAAACACAAAAACGGTTTTGTTACCTGTTTTTGACGCTATGTTTCGCCGACGGCTGCCGGCTTCTTCAGGCTGACACAACACTTAAACAACATTGACGACACGGGCAACATAAAATTCAATTATGAATCAGAAACAGAAGGCAGGATAGCTTTTATGGATATGAAAATCACCAGACAGACCGACGGGACCCTAAACATAAACACATACAGGAAACTAACACACACAGAGCAATATCTATTATGGACATCAGAACACCCCACCATACACAAAATGTCAGTAATCAGAACATTATATCACCGAGCAAACATAATAACAGAAGAAAAAGACCGTAAACAAGAGGACAAACACATACAACATGCTTTAAAGACCTGCGGATACCCGACATGGGCAATAAACAAAGGAAAACGACAAACAAAAACAGAAAGCAAAGAACAACCCAAAAAAAGAACCAGAAACCCAGAAAGACAAGAACCAAAATCAGTGATAACCCTACCATACATCAGAGGCATAACGGAAAAAATTAGAGCAACAATGAAAAAACACAACATAAACACACCAACAAAGCCATACACAACAGTTAGAAACAGACTAGTACACCCAAAAGACAAAATATCAACTAGACTTACATGTGGAGTCATTTACCAAATCACATGCAAACTCTGCAATAAAACATACATAGGAGAAACCGGACACCAACTCAACACACGAACAATAGAACACAGAAAGGAGTGCGAGAAAGAGGCAAATCGTAAACACACAAGAGCAGCAAAAGAAGAAGCAGAAAGTACTATAAAGAAGTCAGCCGTAACAGATCATTGCTTAAGAGAAAACCATATAATGGACTGGAACAACACACGGATCATAACCACTGAACAACAAAAATACAAAAGATGGATCAAAGAGGGAATCGAGATAAAGAGACGTGGATGTGGGACCATGAACAGGGACGATGGAGTTTACACGCTGGACCACGCATGGGACTGCATCGTCGGAGAGGGGAGAGCGAGCAGTAGAGGACGACAACGTCGTCTGCTGCCCGTAGATAAACGGAGAAGGAAGTGACGCGCCACCATCAGCGTCAGCCTGAAGAAGCCGGCAGCCGTCGGCGAAACTGTAGAGTCAATAACAGGTAACAAAACCGTTTCTGTGTTTTAAAAAAGAACGACAACATGGCACAGTAACATTATCAAATCAGGTGTCGCCACCTCAAAAAACTAATTTAACATGCGATCGTTCATGTCGGCTCATTTCCTTTTATGTTTTCTGTCTTTTGTTCTTTTACTTGTGCCTGATGCCTTTCGCTGCTGTGGATCGGGGCGCATCACCTGTTTTGTCCTCGGTGACGTACCTAACTGATGTGGCCGGCGAGCACTCCGCTGTTTTTGCGGTCGGTAGATCTTTTAGAACTGCAGTCCAAAGGTAACTCATAAGGTGAATATATATGAACCCAGGTAGCAGTTTTTCTTAAGGATTGAGAGGAGATGCAGGAAGATAATAAACAGACAGAACAGAAAAATAGTCAAATAAAAACAAGTTAGTTTTTGTACCTGGTGGCTGCAACAAACAGACACCATTGAAGGTAATCATAATCAGAAGTGAGAAACAGAAAATGGTAAATGGCCTGTATTTGATATAGCGCCTGCTAGAGTCCTAGAACCCCCCAAGGCGCTTTACAACACACTCAGTCATTCACACACTGGTGGGGATGAGCTACAATGTAGCCACAGCTGCTCTGGGGCGCACTGACAGAGGCGAGGCTGCCGAGCACTGGCGCCACCAGTCCCTCCGACCACCACCAGCAGGCAACGTGGGTTAAGTGTGTTGCCCAAGGACACAACGACAGCAACAGACTGAGCGGGACTCGAACCAGCAACCTTCCGATTACGGGGCGAGCACTTAACTCCTGTGCCACCGTCGCCTCAATGAAATAATTGTTTTAATGTTTAGAGCAGCAGGAACTCCGAGAGGCTGCAGGCGCATCAGTGAGTTTGTGGCCGCTGCGCCGGGGGAGGGGGAAGAGGGCTGAAGCAGGGGGAGGGGGAGAGGGCTGAAGCAGAAACTACCGTTGTTAAAAGAAATGTGTTTAACTTTGAAAATGTGGGCGCAATTTTAATTGTCAAAAACTCCAGTGAACCATTAGTTCATTTTGCTCAAATAGAAATTGAGGCCTGCCTCTAATACTGGTCCTCCTTCCAATAAAGGCCTGGAGCTTGATGAGCTTGAGTCAAATACAGGCCCGGGCCTGTATTAGAGGATTTACGGTATATTAGATTCATTACACACAACTGAAGTAGTTCAAGCCTTTTATTGTTTCTAACATTGATGATTTTGGCATACAGCTCATGAAAACCCAAAATTCCTATATCTCAAAAAATTTGCACATCATGAAAAGGTTCTCTAAACGAGCTATTAACCTAATAATCTGAATAAACTAATTAACTCTAAACACCTGCAAAAGATTCCTCAGGCTTTTAAAAACTCCCAGCCTGGTTCATTACTCAAAACCGCAATCATGAGTAAGACTGCCGACCTGACTGCTGTTCAGAAGGCCATCATTGACACCCTCAAGCAAGAGGGTAAGACACAGAAAGAAATTTCTGAACGAATAGGTTGTTCCCAGAGTGCTGTATCAAGGCACCTCAATGGGAAGTCTGTGGGAAGGAAAAAGTGTCAGAAAACGCTGCACAACGAGAAGAGGTGACCGGACTCTGAGGAAAATTGTGGAGAAGGACCGATTCCAGACCTTGGGGGACCTAAGGAAGCAGTGGACTGAGTCTGGAGTAGAAACATCCAGAGCTTAAATAAAAAAAAAAGACTTGAACTACTTCAGTTGTGTGTAATGAATCTAATATATATGAAAGTCTGTTTATCAGTACATTACAGAAAATAATGAACTTTACATGCTTGTAGTAACATAAATATCAAACAAGCACTGACGAGAGTGAAGCAGGCGAAGGTAGTATAGGATAAAAACAGTTAAAACAAGATAAAAACAGTTAAAACAAGATAAAAACAGTTAAAACAAGATAAAAACAGTTAAAACAAGATAAAAACAGTTAAAACTGGACAAAAACTGTTCAAACAGGATAAAAACAGCTAAAACACGATATGCACACTGGCCAAGAGGAGTAGACACGGCGGCACAGCTGATTTAGTAGGTACTGGAATGTTTGATGGCGTTACACTCGTTACTTTGTAGAGTCGATATTATCAGAAGACCGTTTCTGCTGTCTTTTCTCTTCCAGAAGTTCCCGGTACCAGCGCCGTTTAGCCGTTTGCATGCAGATGCAGTGGTTTTCCTACAGCATCATCTGGGTGCTTCAGCTCCATTAGAAACCTTCAGCGAGGCTCTCGCGTTTACACACATTAAAAACAACGTCGGTCTTTAGGCCAATAGTTCTGTGTTCTGATGCAGATGAGTGTTTTTATTCTTAAAAAGACCCATCAGCAAGTATTTACCGGGGAACAAAATCCAACACCATTAGTTTCTAGGCTCTTCAGTGTGTAATCTTTGTAAACATTCATCTGGTGGCACAATGACTGCTATTATTTTCTATGGAGCCATTAACTCAGTTTCAAACATGATGCGGTTCAAACTGACTTCTCCATCTTGTTGAGTTGATGCAGCAGTGATCAGCGGGAACGTTAGAAACTAAAGCAGCACTTATTGTAAATGTCTGACGTGATCATCTGACGCTGCCAACCACGTTGGATTCACACCACGGAGCAAAGAAAAGGGATGGAGCTTCAGCCAAAAGCTTCTCACAGCCCACCATAACAGTGAAGCGTTTAACCTTTTACATGTGACTCTTATTTAAGGCTTCATAGAGTGCGTTGGGTTCTATCTGACTGGGTCCAACACATCACTTAATAAGTGTCTGACTGCAGGGAGAACATAGTTTAACTGGATTTAGGAGAAGCATAAAAAAACATACATCTGAGCCACCAGCTGAAATCCTGTGTCATGTCCTGTGTCCTGTCTCGCCAGTCCCTTCCATGTTCCATGTTTTTCCTTTGTCCTAGGATTTCAGGGCCCTCAGGGGTGAGGCGGTGCTCACTCCTCACTCCTGTCACGTGGACCTCAAGGGATAAACCATCAACACTGCTCAATGGTCAACTTTCCTCACGGGGTCACTTATTAGGACAGTGGGAGGGTTAACCACATTTACGCACATATCTGTGCGTATTTCGTGCGTAGGAACACGTTCCTAAATGTAAAAACATCTCTGAGCATGCATAGAAACAGCATCTAGTGGTGGGACGGGAGAACAGCAGTACTGAAGGTCTCAGTCGTCCAGGTGTGTTCCTCATCCACAAATTATGTTTACCCAGTGTATAGTTATGTTGGTGGAAAAACGGCTTTTGTGCATCATTGGTGCTAAACCCGATAAAAGACACATGTGAGCGACAGGAGTCTGACCTGATATCATGACTGATCTGTGTTAGCTGAAGATTTAACAGCGTGCTCTCCGGAGGGATCGCGTTCGCCGTGAGGAACAAATCCTTCTGCTATGCTGGGATTTGGGACCCTTTGTGGCGCGACAGACAAGCGTCGCGAGTCTGATCCCAGTTCGTTTTTTATTGTACAACTACGAAAACCCCCCAGGACCGCTTCTGCTCTCCCATCACACATACAACCAGCCTGAATGACAGCTCATCAGAAGCTGGGGCTGAACTCTCAGACGTTTCCAAATGAAACTAACTCCGAATAGAACGACTCATTAAATGTAAACGAGAACCCGTTACTCCACGATTTATCAAATTCATGTTTTATTTATTCCTGACAGGAACCTCTCCTCTGTCCCGACCGCATTTATAACCTCTGCAACGTGTTTGGTTTTCTTGCGCTTCGGCAGCCAGTGTCTCGATCTCGCCGTCAATAAAGTTTTCCTTATTTTTTCTGGGAAAAAAAAAATCCCCTCACGTGCTGAGGATGTAGCATGACCAAATATGGTTAATTGAGGGCGTTTCTGTATGTAAATGATGGTGAGCGGACACGAGCACCGCACAGGTGGGATTTATCATCAGAGGATTGCAGAGGAACGCGCGCACGAGAGACCATCGCACGTTTCATAAATCAGGAGTATACACATCCTAAACTTCATTTGTAGGAAGGAATATAGGAACGTTCGTATGAACGTTTTGATAAATGAGTCTCATAACATAAACATATAAATGAAAAATTGGAGAAGCACACACACACACACACGCACACACACACACACACACACACACACACACACACACACACACATTTCTGCACAGGTTCTGCTGACTGCAGCAGAAAGTTCTGGAGGTTCATTCATTACCCGTTAGCTATTGCTAACAACTAGGACACGTTAACATTCATGCTGCCTAAAATCCAACAGCATCTATTATTCCAGCTGCATAACACAATTACAACGCATCAAGTTCATAGCAGACGATCTGAAGAATGCTGTGTTAGCGTTCGGAGAGCAACGCGCTGCAACATTTGATGTGTAGATCTGTCACAGATGTGAGAACTGCAACAGACATGCCCTCAGAAGGTTGTGGAAACCAAAGGAATAAAGTGAATGTCAATAAGAGCTTTCAGATGGTCTCTGTGGTCCAAAAGCACCAAAGGCTTGTTTTAACATCCTGAAAATTAGAGTCTGAAGTTGTATCTGTTGAAATGTTTCCGTCACAACATTAAGTTTCTCTTATGCTCCAGCATGAGCCACAAGAACCGTAAATAGCACTAAACTGTTGTATATTTATGGTGCGTTCACTTAAAGTAACTAAAAATAAATCTGAGCATCAAAGCTTCAAGTTAAAACACATTTAAGCTACAAACTGCATCCCACATAAAAATCTGAAGAAATAATTCATAACTGAATATGAACAACGGTCAGAACCAAAGCTCCAGGCCATCATGAACCTAATGTCTTACCAGTAAAGGTGTCTTTTTGAAAGTCGCTCAGAACAGAGCGAGGACCTGGCAACCCTGGCAAGGAAAGACGATCCCCTCGGGGTGGAAACTGCAGCAGTAAAGGCCCCCTCATCTGTTATTTTAGAGTTGGGACAGGAGATGGATCAACGTCCACGACAAGGACAAGGTCAGAAGCTGTGTCTCCAGCTGGATTAGACCTAACAGATGCCTGGATCTGATGTCAGAGCTACAGCTCAGCATCGATAGGACGGTTATAAGACTTTTAGGAATGTCGTAACATTTTTTATAAAGTCTGATGGTCTAGAGAAAAAATATCCTTTACAGTTGTTGAGGTTTGTCAGTAGAACAAGTAGTACCTGTATTACATGATACTTACTAGTAGTAAGGTAATCATTATTATTGAAAGTACATTAGAATAGACTTTATTGATCCCACAGTGGGGAAATTCACTTGTTACAGCAGCACCAACACTTAAGAATAATTTGAGGGAAAATAACAAAGTTGCATGTATTTATACACATGGATAGTAATCTAGTAATGTAACCTTCGACCTCTAAAAACAACTAAATAAAATAAAAACTTGGGTTCCTGAACTACACACAAAAAAGTGAACTCTGTGAATTGTTCCTAGGGGCTGCATGACTTAATTTTTTTTAAAAGTCGACAGTCAATTAATGAAAATCGAGTAGACTTTGACTAGTCATTGATGACGTCATACACCTCAAGAGGTGGGCGGGGGGTCGGTTGATTCACTGGAGTTTTTGACAATTAAAATTGCGCCCACATTTTCAAAGTTAAACACATTTCTTTTAACAACGGTAGTTTCTGCCTCAGCCATCTCCCCCCTCGCCCTGCTTCAGCCCTCTCCCCCCTCCCCCTGCGCAGCGGCCGCAAACTCACTGATGCACCTGCAGCCTCTCGGAGTTCCTGCTGCTCTAAACATTAAAATAATTATTTCATTTTCTGTTCCTCACTTCTGATTACCTTCAATGGTGTCTGATTGCTGCAACCACCAGGTACAAAAACTAACTTGTTTTTATTTGACTATTTTTCTGTCCTGTCTCTGTTTATTATCTTCCTGCATCTCCTCTCAATCCTAAAGAAAAACTGCTACCTGGGTTCATATATATTCACCTCATGAGTTACCTTTGAACTGCAGTTCTAAAAGATCTACCGACCGCAAAAACAGCGGGGTGCACGCCGGCCGCACCGGTGAGGTGCGTCACCGGAGGACAAAACAGGTGATGCGCTCTGCTCCACAGCAGCGAAAAGCATCAGGCACAAATAAAAGACAGAAAACATTAAAGGAAATGAGCTGTCATGAACGATCGCATGTTAAATTTGTTATTGAGGTGGCGACACCTGATTTGATAATGTTACTGTGGCCGTGCTCAGGATGCAGATGTCTGGAGCGCGTCAACAATCAGAGCTTTGCATGCGCAAGCTGGTTAAGGTTAGGATGGGGGTGAGGGGAAGGTTAAATTGCAAGAGGGAAAAGGTCACAATTTGGTTAAATGTCTGTCTTACGGCGGGTGTCAGTACCGACGCTCTGGCACAGCGCGTCGCCTCCGCCTCCCGACGCGCAAGGGCTCGTCACCTGCTGTCTTTTCCGAGGACTGCATCTTGTACGTCATTATCACGTGACAGCGACTAGTCGATGACAGGCATAAAAAGTCACTACAGAGCAGTGAGGTTGACTAGTTCATACAACCCCTAATTGTTCCCTCAACTAAATCCCCCAATTGGACATGTTATAGTTACATAACAAGCTTTCTTTGGTACAACATAACAGGGTTGGATTCATTTAACTATTCATACTGTCTCTTTACAAAAAGCCCTGTATTATATCGTGTGAAGACTTTGTACATGTTCAGAAGCTCCCTCTGAGAACACCAAAGTAAAACGAACGTGTTCGCAGTAACTACACTGTAGGAAAACCATATGTCATGTTGGGAGGCAATGTTCTGACCCACGACATGCAGAATCAAACACGGAAAACAGATACGTGTAAAAAAAGATCTATTATAAATAAGGAGCTAAAGGAGTAGCAACAGGAACTGAAGGTGCTGCGTAACTGGTAGCAGGATTCCAAGGAAGAAGACAGAGTGAGTTTCTGGGAGGATTGATGGAGATACTGGCTGAGATGGGGCTTACTGTTTTCTAGTAGTGGTAGGAAGCCAGGAGGGGGTTTGGTCAGGTCTGGGAGAGATGAAGGGGTCCAGAGAGCAAAGTACAGTTTGTACAAAGGCGATGTTGGTGGGGATGCTGATGAAGGCAGGTGAGCTGCTGAGAGCGGACGGCCAGGGGAACAGCAGTGTGAGCTGGAGTGTAGGAACCCAGGCTGGTTATGCAGAAGAGAGGAGATAGAGTGGGAAACCTGGAGGAGAACAGGGGAGATTAGTCTGAGGCTTTCAATTGACAGGTTTTCTAAAAGAGACAAAAACTTGAGGCAGGTCAAGTGGCTAGAGCTACCCAAAACAGACTAATCATCCGGCGTGGTGTTGTGTCACACTGCTCCTTAAATCCCCTGGGCCTTGATGACAGGATCAGCTGCAGCTGGTTGCTCTCAGACACGCCCACCTGCAGACAAGACTCAGAGGACAAACACAAATACTGACAGGCAACTCACCACGGACCATGACACCATCTGAATAATATCAGTGTAAGTATATTTTTCTATCTCAATATATCAGCATGTTTTTAAAAGGATGATGTCAGTGTTTATTCCTTATAGAAGTACAGACAAAGCACGTGTTAGCAAACGTTTAAAACAGTATCATTTAGCATAATGCTAGCTGGTGGAAATGATTCAGAATAGCAACTTAAAAGTCCATCCATCCATTTTCATCCGCTTATCCGGAGTGGGGTCGCGGGGGCAGTAGCCTGAGTCGAGAGGCCCAGACTTCCCTCTCCCTAGCCACTTGGGCCAGCTCCTCCGTGGAAATCCCAAGGTGTGCCCTGGCCAGGTGAGAGACATAGTCCCTCCAACATGTCCTGGGTCTTCCTTTAGGCCTCCTCCATGTTGGACGTGAAATCCTCACCAGGGAGGCATCCTGACCAGATGCCCGAGCCACCTCAACTGGCTCCTCTCGATGTGGAAGAGCAACGGGTCTACTTCGAGCCCCTCCCGGATGACCGAGCTTCTCACCCTATCTCTAAGGGAGAGCCCAGCCATTCTGCGGAGAAAAATCATTTCGGCTACTTGTATCTGTGATCTCGTAATTTCCGTCACTACCCAAAGCTCATGACCATAGGTGAGGGTAGGAACGTAGATCGACCGGTAAATCAAGAGCTTCACCTTCTGACTCAGCTCTCTCTTCACCTCAACAGACCGGTACAACACCCACATCACTGTAGACGTGAGAGAGTCCAACTCTCACTGGGAACGAGCCCGACTTACTGCCGGCAATCCGGATCAAGCTCTGACATTGGTCATCCATGGACCTAACAGCCCGTATCGAGGTCCTGGTACCCCATGCTCCCGGAGTACCCCAACTTAAAAGTTGAATTCAAGTTCTAAAAGCTGCGTTGCAGAACTGTATTGAAGTTAAGTAACAAACACATGATGCTAACTGTAGCTTTTAAGAGACTATAATAATGAAATGTCATAACTTGAGCTACACACGGAAGTTGAAGCAGAGTGAATTAGTCTGCCCAGTTGAGTTGAAAGTAAACCTCCATGAAACGTTTGATGTAACTCTTAAAATGTTTCACCAGAGGAGTCAGACCCATACCAAGTCCAAGGTTTGTCATGTATTGACTGAGCTATTACTGAGAGTTTTAAATGTTAAGCTATAATCATGTTTTTATGTAATCTGTACATAAAATCTGATAATGTGCTTGTTACACATATTTTTATTTTACCATCCACAACTCTGAATATGTTATTACAGGAGATCGCTCTCTCTCTCCAAGGCTGAAGGCTGAGCAGGCACAGCGTTTCTATTGGTGGTGATGCTACAGGGTTAAGTGAAATGCCATTCAATGCATAAAGTATCTTCAGATCACAATGATTTGTCAGAATAAGTCTAAACGTTTTCTATGAGGATGTTTAAAGTAACAGGTAACAAATGGCTTACTTTCGTTTTGTTTAGTTTTCATTTCAGTGACATGAATTTGGAAGTGTAAGGGGCGCTAGAGACCATAAAATTGCAGCTATTGAAAAGCTACAAGTTAAATCATGGCCCCTTTGCTGCAGACACCCTCATACATGCACATATCTACATTGTCCATGCACCTTCAATACTAGGAATGCACCATGAAGTCACCTATGTAGGTCACATGTTAATCAGACACCTCAGTGATCAGTAGGTTCCCCAGGATTTGGCTGCCATCATTGTCCACACAGCGGCATTACCTGGTTGAGGGAGCTAAATAACCACTGAAGATACACTAAACCACCCGCTGTGTGTTTAATAACATTTGTTTTCTGCAAACAAATATTTATGCAACATAGATTAAAACATTTATTTTGTCTTCATTTGTAAATCAAAACTACTCAATTTTTCCTTTTTTGTAAAAAAAAAAAAAAATATATATATATATATATATATATATATATATATATATATATAAATTAAAAATTTCAATCATTTTTTGGCTTTTAACCTTTGAAATGCCGGTTTGAAGACTCAAAGTCATTACACCTGTCTGGAGCTCCAGCCATGTGCATAAACGTACTAATTGTTTTTGTTTTCTACACTTTTAAATTCAGTAAGAGAGTCAAACTGTGTTTTATTTACTTATCGGAGGTCATGTTGATCTTTTGAATTCAACACAAACAGCAGAAGATCTGAAGAAATGTGTAGACTTTCTCGCCTAGGCCACATATGGAGAAATGACTGAATTTGGTGGTGAACAGTAAAACTCATAAATTTGACTACTTTTCTCCAAAATGAAACCCTAATATCTCAGAAAGCATAATTATTTGCTGCAGATGTTACAGGATCAAAAACTGTGGTTTGAATGGAGGTCAATGGGATGTTTTTTTTTTTTCATAGTGCTCCCTTGGTCTATTTTCAAAATTCCAAATTGAATTTCCAGATTTGTCCAGAGAGAAGTTTTGCGACACTTTTTTGTACCATATGCACAAAAAATGATGAAATGGCATCCAAAACAAAAGCAACAAAAACTGCCCAAATGGGCAAAAATGTTCTTAATGAAGCCTGAGGGCTAAGACATTTTTGTTCAGTTTGTACTATTGAAATAACTTAGAGGGAGGTACAGAATCCACATATATACTTGTCGGAATAATAATCAAAAGTGTTGAGGTGCTTGACGATCTTGGTAATGTTGGCAAATGCAATAGCCAGTAATCAGATCACACCACACATGTCAGTAATCAGCATCCAGCATACCTGTCAATAATCAGCTCACACCACACCTGTCAATAATCAGCTCACACCACACCTGTGTAGCATTATGAAGGTCCTCTAATTTGGGACAAAGGTCACATTTCCCCAGCTGGGTCAAGCTGGGTCGGACTGTAACTTTTAAGTCCACAGATTAACCCAGGAGCCCTGATGCCTGCTGAATATCGCCCCTTATCTGCTGCTGTTCCATCCCAGAAGAAGGACACTTTATTACTGTTTATTATAATCATCATAAATAATCACTTGGTTCAGTATAAATGTATTTTAATTACTGACATGAATTATTATGCTTTGGTATAATTATGATTATGGTTGATGATCAGTAATGTGTGTTCAGTAATCAGAAGGTCAACTTCCACTTATCCATCCAACACAGAACTGATCCAGCGTAAAGGGTAACTGCCATCACGTGTCTTGACTCATGACCAAAGTTTTCTTGCTCTGAGAGGGCGAGTTCTGAGGACTTTCTTAAACTAACTTCCAGCAGCCTTTTACTTCAGTTCATGAACCAACCACCATCAGAGGATCAGGGAACGGAAGTCCCTGAAGCCTCCACCTGCTGTTCTATCGCGCCGATGAGAATAGCTATGAATAAACGTAACTGTAGCCAGCTGACGCAAAACTCCTCAGAGTTATTGATTTTTGAGTTAAGTAAGACGAAACTCCTTCAGAGTAAGCCAGAAGCTCGACACTGTGTACCCGGCGACATCTTCGGACCAGAGTGTTGTTTCCTCGAGTCTCCTCTACCGGGCCGAGTACCTGGAGGAAGAAACCATCTTCCCTTGACCTCCGGATCCTCACGAAGGGTCGTCCTTGCTGGGTGAGGAAGCACACAGATTGTGTCTGATGCTGTTTTCTCTAAGTAACAACAGTCAGCTGCAAAACCATCATTTCCAACCCAGAACACGTTCCTATCTGAAAGAAACCTTCTGAGAAATTCATTCACGCATCCAAACTCGTATTTTCCATTTAGCTTCCATCCAGCCACAGGTTTGCCTTTTAAAACAAGTTTAATATCAAAGCTGTTAAAATTTGTCATTAAACTGTCATCCATGAACTGTCATTTCTAATTGTCATTCAAATCGTCAAGTTTAAAATTGTTAGTAATAAATTCTTCATTTTTAAACTTGTCTCATTCTTTGAAATGAAACACAGAAAGGTATAATTATTTCTGGTTATTGAAAAAGCAAAGATTCCTAACGTCTGATTCCAAAATAAACTTTTGCTATTAAATTTAATTATCTTAAATTAAACGTTAATCTTTGGATTAAAAATAGACCAACAGGTTGGTGTATGAACTTAGATCGATTATATAAGTATCCTGGATATTTAAACATGATATAAGTTTCATGGATTAATCTGCTTGGTCATTCTCAGAATCTACAACTGAATAGCAACAGTGTTGATTCTAGCATGTAGATAACCCTACACCTGCCAGTAATCAGCTCACACCACACCTGTCAATACTTAGCTCAGACCACACCTGGTAGTAATCAGCTCACACCACACCTGTGTAGCGTTATGGTTTATGCTCTTTTATGAAAGAGGAACCATTCTACATGTTAATTTGTGATATTAATTTTATTAAATTAATAACCAAATTGTATAGTTTTAAGAAGACTCAAAGGTTGTTTTCATCGATAAACTGTCGATAATATCCGTGTGTCTGTGTTTCAGTTCAATGAAGAAACAAGCTTGACAATTAAAAGTTTTAATTCTTCAAATTAAACTAATGATTTTGAAATTGACAAACAGGAAATAACAATCAACATTGGCAACTTTGTGGGACAATCTTTAACAGTTGATATGCTGTTCTTGCTCAAATAGACCTTGTGGTGAATGTGTGAAGATTGAACATAAGGTGAGATGAAGGCATGTGGGTGTGCGTTTGATTTTACTTCAGGAAGAAACAGGTGTCTGAGTGAAGTGATGGTTTGGATAAACTTAGGTCTTATTGAAAAACTGCATCAAACGCTAACTACCGTGTTCTGCCTCACCGAAAATCGGA
>SSNQ01033869.1:50987-73971 GCA_006942095.1 Nothobranchius kuhntae | reverse complement strand
CGGCTCTGTCCCCCCTTTGGTTTCTTCAGGTCCTCTCTCTTTCGTTGTCCAACACGAACTGAATCATAAGACTGAAACTTACCAAAAGCCTTTCTCTTCTCAAAGCAAACGTGTGCGTCAGCGAATGTGTTTTGGAGTTTACTGTGATAATCTGTGTGTGGGTGTGTTTGAGTGTGTGTGTGCTTGAGTGTGTGTGAAGGTCGTTAACAAACATCCTCAAACATTATTTAATTAAGTATGGATTCATTAATCCATTATAATTAACCAAAGCATAATAATCATTCATTTGATTAAAACACATTTATAATGAGCAAAATGATAATGATTAATCTTTATCATTAAAATAGAGAAAAGAAAGTTTACGACTTGTTATGACTACATTTCCTGGGAACCCATCTTCTGGTAGACTGCCGGTGTTCAGATGTTATGGTTTCCTCCCAGACTCGCTGGCGTTCAGGTCTTAATCTGTGGGTGAAAGTTCTCAGCGACCCAGCCGAGTCCAGCACCACCTTTGTGACAGAAAACCCATATTTCCTCACGTTACACCTGCCAGTAATCAGCTCACACCACACCTGTCAATAATTAGCTAAGAGCACACCTGGTAGTATTCAGCTCACACCACTCCTGCCAGTAATCAGCTCACACCACACCTGCCAGGAATCAGCTCACACCACACCTGTGAGTAATCAGCTCACACCACACCTGTGTGTAATCAGCTCACATCACACCTGCTAGTAATCAGCTCACACCACACCTGTCAGTAATCAGTTCACACCACACCTGTCAGTAATCAGCTCACAACACACCTGTTAGTAATCAGCGACCAGCATACCTGTCAGTAATTAGCTCACACCACACCTGTCAGTAATCAGCTCACACCACATCTGTCAGTAATCAGCTCACACCACACCTGTCAGTAATCAGCTCACACCACACCTGTGAGTAATCAGCTCACACCACACCTGTGTGTAATCAGCTCACATCACACCTGCTAGTAATCAGTTCACACCACACCTGTCAGTAATCAGCTCACAACACACCTGTTAGTAATCAGCGACCAGCATACCTGTCAGTAATTAGCTCACACCACACCTGTCAGTAATCAGCTCACACCACATCTGTCAGTAATCAGCTCACACCACACCTGTCAGTAATCAGCTCACACCATGCCTGTCAGTTATCAGCTTCCAGAGCATCTGCCAGCAATCAGCTCACACCACACCTGTCAGTAATCCCCTTCCAGCACACCTGTCAGTAATCAGCTCACACCACACCTGTCAGTAATCAGCTCACACCACACCTGTCAGTAATCAGCTCACACCACACCTGTCAGTAATCAGCTCCCAGCACACCTGTCAGTAATCAGCTCACACCACACCTGTCAGTAATCAGCTCACACCATACCTGTCAGTAATCAGCCCCAGCACACTGGTCAGTAGTCAGCTTATTCAAGACTAAGGGACCTGTTCTCTCCAAATCTGACAGAGCTGTGTTTAGTCTTTACGGCTGTAAACAATGACTTGTGTTCCTCTCCGATTACTCACTCAGACACTCTTAAGTGTTAATAGGTGGATGATAGTAAAGGCACACGGGCCCTTGTGAGCATAAGTGCATCTGTTAGCACGGAGTGTGTATCCAAGACGAAGTGTATGCATGAGCAGAGGAGGAGAGAAAACACACCTCACTATTCATCATGCACTCACAGGCATCNATCATAAGCTGAAACTTACCAAAAGCCTTTCTCTTCTCAAAGCAAACGTGTGCGTCAGCGAATGTGTTTTGGAGTTTACTGTGAGAATCTGTGTGTGGGTGTGTTTGAGTGTGTGTGTGCTTGAGTGTGTGTGAAGGTCGTTAACAAACATCCTCAAACATTATTTAATTAAGTATGGATTCATTAATCCATTATAATTACCCAAAGCATAATAATCATTCATTTGATTAAAACACATTTATAATGAGCAAAATGATAATGATTATTCTTTAACATTAAAATAGAGAAAAGAAAGTTTAAGACTTGTTATGACTACATTTCCTGGGAAAACGTCTTCTGGTAGACTGCCGGTGTTCAGATGTTATGGTTTCCTCCCAGACTCGCTGGCGTTCAGGTCTTAATCTGTGGGTGAAAGTTCTCAGCGACCCAGCTTTTGACCCAGCCAAGTCCAGCACCACCTTTGTGACAGAAAACCCATATTTCCTCACGTTACACCTGCCAGTAATCAGCTCACACCACACCTGTCAATAATTAGCTAAGACCACACCTGGTAGTATTCAGCTCACACCACACCTGTCAGTAATCAGCTCACACCACACCTGCCAGGAATCAGCTCACACCACACCTGTGAGTAATCAGCTCACACCACACCTGTGTGTAATCAGCTCACATCACACCTGCTAGTAATCAGTTCACACCACACCTGTCAGTAATCAGCTCACAACACACCTGTTAGTAATCAGCGACCAGCATACCTGTCAGTAATTAGCTCACACCACACCTGTCAGTAATCAGCTCACACCACACCTGTCAGTAATCAGCTCACACCATACCTGTCAGTAATCAGCCCCAGCACACTGGTCAGTAGTCAGCTTATTCAAGACTAAGGGACCTGTTCTCTCCAAATCTGACAGAGCTGTGTTTAGTCTTTACGGCTGTAAACAATGACTTGTGTTCCTCTCCGATTACTCACTCAGACACTCTTAAGTGTTAATAGGTGGATGATAGTAAAGGCACACGGGCCCTTGTGAGCATAAGTGCATCTGTTAGCACGGAGTGTGTATCCAAGACGAAGTGTATGCATGAGCAGAGGAGGAGAGAAAACACACCTCACTATTCATCATGCACTCACAGGCATCAGACCGACACGTCTAGGTCTACTCCCTCTGTTATTTTGGGTTCTTGGCTGAGGAGCCATATTTTCTTGCTTCTGTCCTTCCTGCCTTCATGTAGGGCATTCCCTCTGATTACAGGTGGGTCTGAGCAGGCTCGCTCCCCGCTTCTATGTTTTATTAAACTCATTTTAGACATCAAACAGCAGAAGAGAAACCTGGCTTGGGATCTTTCATGTTTCTACTTTTGACGATTAAACTTTAAAATTGACTGGAGCCGTTGGTGTCCCTGCAGGACGCCTCTCTGCTACAGAAGACTGTATTTGTGAGTGAGCCGAGGGCACGCTTGGACCAGACCCGCTGTCACAACACAGAAAAGAGGGAAGCTCAATTTTCAAGACTTCCAGAGGAAGATGGACAGCTTCCTGGCAGAAACATTGTCTAAGGCTAGTGTCTCACAGTAAACAGTTGTTTCCTGTGGGGTTAAAAGGGGTTTTCTTCTCCTTATCTGCTCATAACAGAAGAAAACAAAGTCACGTTGAGGTCTAATGCCAGAGAAAAGCATGCGGCACTGAGCAGACGTTTAAAAACCATTATTTGATGTTCTCATGTCATTTATCAGAAACGACCCTTTACTGTACAGCATGTTTGCTGGAGTTAAAATGAAAAATCACGTTAACTTTTGGAGTTTTACTGATGTCATGGTGACAAGCTGCTGGTAACCTGAGGGTGATTCGTGACGTGACTCTGGTGTTTTGTGAGTTTAGGGGCCTTTCTTTAATCTAAATGATTCCTGGTTCTGACTTATAAGTAAATTTCAAATAAATCTGTGAACATGGTCCGGTGCTGCTGCTTGATGGTGAAGTTGGTTGGCTCTGCTGCCTCACAGCAAGAAGGTGGATGAGCCGCACATCTCCTGAGCTTTCCACATTCTTTTTACCAGACTATTATTAAGGCCCTGTCCACACGTAGCCGGGGATCTGCCAAAACGTAGATATTTTATACGTTTTGGCCTGTCATCCACACGAAAACAGAGTTTTTTCACACGAAAACGGATCTTTTTAAAAACTCCGGCCAAAGTGAAGATCTGCGTTTTCTCCGTTTTAGGTGTCTGCGTGTGGACGGACAAAACCGGAGTTTTAAGGTCCGCAACGTCACTTTCCACGACAAAACAATGCTGACATCACGTGTGCGACCTGTGTTTACACTAGCCGAAAGCATGGATGCCCTCAGAGCTGTGCTAGCTTTATCAATTGTCCAAGCGCTTTTTGCTTGTTTGTTTTTGCAAGCGGAATTACTGCTCCTTGCAGAAGACCACAGACGAAGGACGAGGTTAAGAACGGGGGAAGTACTGCCGCCTACAGGTCTGGCATGTCCTTAACAACGTATTTATCCGGGTACGTGTGGACAGAGTTTGTTTTTAAACGCAGTGGTGTGGATGCAAGTTTTTGGAGGGGCGGATATTCGTTTTTAAAAAACCCCGGCTACGTGTGGACTAGGCCTTAGTCTCACCCTTAATGATTGGGCTTCCTTGGGAATTTAGATGGAATCTTCTGAGCTTTGGCTGTTGCTCACCTGGAGGTCTGGAGGTCAGACACAGGACCAAACGGTCCAGTTCAGCTCCTTTTGTTGTCCTCAGAGGAAAAACAAGTGGAAAACATTTAAAAAAACACCTTTAAAAACGTCTTAATGAGGAACACTTTTAAAGTTCTAAACTGTAAAGGAATAATTCATGCCGAAATCATTTAGTACAGTATTTTTATCACCAGACACATTTAAAATCTTTAGTAATTTTATCATTTTTTTCTCATCCTCCTAGTGAAAGTACACACCTTTTATGACACTTCTAATATTTTATGGTGAATATTTTATCCATGAGGGGAAAACCTCACCTGCTGTTTCCGTGTGTGTGTGTGTGTGTGTGTTTACAGCAAACAGAAGAAATCCTGGTTTTAGCAGCTCCGGAGCCGGGATTGCACTGCTCGGCGTCATTTTAACATCATTCTTTTCTCCCCAAACACATTCATCAACTCCAACAATTGGACAGTGTTCGCATACAGAGGCAGCTGGTAATGTGAGACAGCACCCCCCCCCCCACACACACACACACACACACACACACACACAAACCTATCTGACAACTGATTATCAGAGATGCTACAGTACCAACGATAATTAGATATGTTAGGTAAAGGCACCTTTCACTGATGCTGGTCACTGAAATAAAATATAAAATACAATAGAAGAAGTTAAACTGAGAAGTATGAAGCAGACATGTAAGAAACATTGTGTGGACACGAGTCAGACTTGAGTCATTATTTTAATGACTTATGACTTTATTTGATAAAATTTATAAAGACTTATGACTTGACTCTGACTTGAAGGCCAATGACTTGTGACTTGAATAGACTTGCATCTGTTGCCTTGATGATGACTTGCGCACTTTGTACTGCTAAATGCAGCATCACGTTGTTTAGACACTGACGTCTCCAGGACCTACAGAAATGGGATAATTCTGGTGATATGCATTGCGTAGATCCAACTTAGTGAAGACAGAGGCATTATTAACAGGGTCGAACGTGGAGGAGAGTAGAGGTAGAGGGTATTTGTTTTTGATGGTAATTTGATTCAGTCCTCGATAGTCAATGCAGGGACGTAGGGATCCGTCCTTCTTAGAAACAAAGAAGAATCCCGCACCCAGGGGGGACGTGGATGGTCTTATGATACCTGCAGACAGGGACTCAGAAATGTAATTAGCCATGGTTTCTTGTTCAGGCTTGGACAGGTTGTAAAGGCAACCTGAGGGAAAAACTGCGTCGGGAACAAGATCGATACAGCAATCATAGGGTCTATGGGGAGGCAGTGAGGATGCACGGTCTTTACTAAATACCTGCTGAAGGTCATGGTACTCTGGGGGAACCTCCGTCAGAATGGGTGGCTCTTGTGGCGGACTCCTGGCTTTTCTGATGGGAAGGGGTGCTGAGAGGTGGCAGTGAGTTAAGCAAAAACGGACTGCAGGCAACGATAGATCCTGTCCTCCAATCAAGGTGGGGATTGCGAGTGATGAGCCATTCATGGCCCAGGACATCAGGAGACTGTGGAGAAGGAAAAATGAAAAAATTCACAACTTCGTGATGATTTCCAGAAACCAACAGATTTACCGGGGCAGTGCGATGGGTTATAGTGGTGAGAGCACTCCCCTCCAGTGAGGAGACCTTTATGGGTGATGGGAGTAGAACAGTGGGGATGATAAGGGCTTCAAGGTTCTCTGGTTCCAGACAGAAAGCTAATTGGTCCTTGATGCGCTCGAATAAGGCCTGAGAGAAAGCGGCTTTAAGGGATGCCTCGTCTAATGTGGAGACCGAAGCGAGGGTTCGGAACTCAATGGAAAATTTTGAAACCGATTGTTAACCCTGTTGCAGATTCCATATATGTTTAGCTAATTCTGCTGGAGACTCGGTGGAATCGAACAACTGCTTGAATTCAGTCAAGAAATCTGAAAGGGGACCGCGTAGAAAATCAGGCTGGTGACTCTTGGCCTCAGCCCACTGCAAGGCTTTACCCCTGAACAAACCAACCATATATGAAATCTTAACTGAATCATTACAAAATGTCTCTGGAGAACGATTAAAAGCTACCTGGCATAATAATAAAAAATTGCGGCATGTACCTGGTTCGCCAGAAAAGGTTTCGCGTAGAGGAGATTCGACAACCCGGAAACCGAACCCAGGTGGAGGAACCGGGAGTGATGACTGGGATGGGACTGCGGAAGCGGCGGTAGACGGAGGAGTAATACGGATTGCGTCATTCATCTGGCGAAGCGCGGAGTCAAGCTGAAACAGACGCTGGTTAGTGGTGAATAATTGGTCAAGGACGGTTTCTATGTTTTTTTTTTCGTGTTTGGCAAGAGTGCTAACAACGGCTGGCAGAAGTGATTCTTCCATGGGGGTGGACGGTCGATTCTGTCATGTTGGGTGTATATTTAACCCAGGACATGAAAGAATCACAAGTGGAGATGAGAGTGAGTAAAATTACAAATAAATTTATTAAAGGAACGTGTTGTAAACTTAAAGCGCTGCTCCAAACGAGAACAGGAAGAACCGAGATCTAGAACGAAAGAACAAACGGGAATTGAAATCACAGTAAACAAACCCTGGAACCAGAGAACCAAACAGGAATGGTTTTAGGAGAGTCTTCTCTTACTGGGAAAATTAAGATCCTTGGAGAGACTGGGCTGGATGGTTGAAGCCAAACGGGGACAGACACAGAGGCTGAGGATCCAAACTGAGATGCGTGAACAGGTATATGGCAGACAGGAAGGCAGGTATTGCTGTAGATCCGGAGGAGGTTGGTAGGCAGGGAACAGGTAGGCTGACGGGCGAGCGGCAGAGAGCGAGGAGACCAAGGGACGGTGAGCGACGTGTAGTAGAATAATAACTCCAGGCGGCGGTGCGTAATCCTGAGTGACAGATGAGTAGATGCTTCAAAATACAAGACCAGAGCTGACAGGAACGGACTGACTAAAACACATGCTGAATATTTGAAGATCAAACTCGAGACAAAGCTAGTGTTACCCAAAGGCGAGTATCGACCGGCACTGGAGTTGTTTCACACCGCTCCTTAAGTACTCCTGGTCCTCTGATCAGGAGATCAGGAGCAGCTGGCTCTCTGACACGCCCACTTGAAAACACAAACTGGGAACAACTGTTGTGCATTATGAGAGCTGATTAGAGAGCGGGGCAGATTTTGACAGGAACAATTAAACCAGAGTAGTTCCGTGTCTGTCCTTTTGTCCCAGTGAGGAGCTTTGCTGCAGTCTTGGACCAACTTGTATCAAGAGCTGTGAAAATTAAACTTTCATCAAGGTAGTGGATGAATATCACCAGTTCATGTTTTCACCCCTAACATTATGTAGCGTTATGGTTTTATGCTCTTTTATGAAAGAGGAACCATGCTACGTATTAATTCGGAATATTAATTTTTAATAAATCAATAACCAAATTTTATATTGTTCAGAAGACTCAAAGGTTGTTTTCATCCATAAACTGCCGATAATATCTGAGTGTCTGTGTTTCAGTTCAATGAGGAAACCAGTTTGACGTTTAAAAGTTTTAATTCTTCAAATTAAACTAATGATTTTGAAATTGACAAACAGGAAATACAATCAACATTAGTAACTTTGTGGGACAATCTCTTTAACAGTTGATATGCTGTTCTGGCTCAAATAGACCTTCTGATGAATTTATGAAGATTGAGAATGTTGTGATGGTGAGAGTGAGAGTGATATGAGATGAGATGGATGCGTGTATGCATCTAATTTTGCTTCGGGAAGAACCAGGTGTCTGAGTGAAAAGTGATGGTTTGAATAAACTTAGACTTTTAGTTGGAAAAGATGCATCAAAACGCTAAACACCGTGTTCTGTCTCACCGAATTCTTTTGGACCCTCTTTCGGATCTGGGCCGTGGAGGATGTTGTGGTTCATCCGGATGACGCCAGCGGCTGACAGGAGACGTAGGTGTCGAGCGGACCCGGCCCAGAGTTGCCCTCGGTACACGTTGATGGTAAAGCGTTTTGTCGACGCGCTTTCTTAAGTTAATTCACTCAGAAATCAAAAGACTCGGTAATGAGTCTGCGTTAGAAGTTGCGATTCAGCTATTCTGCCTGGCGTGGCAGAAACAGCGTGAGAGAAGGGGGGGGATTGAGCCCATGGGCTCCGTTCCCCGTTAGCGGTGGTTCACAAGTCCTCTCTCTCTCGTGGCCCAACACGAACTGACAACATAAGACTGAAACTTACCAAAAACCTTTCTCTTCTCAAAGCAAACATGTACGTCATCAAATGTGTCTGGATTTTACTGTGGGAAGGTGTGTGTGGGTGTGTGTGAATGTTTGTGTGCTTGAGTGTGAAGGTCAGTACCAAACATTCAACATTATCTACTTAAGTGTGGATTCATTAATCCATTATAATTACCCCAAAGCATAAGAACCATTCATTTGATTAAACACATTTATAATGAGCAAAATGATAATGGTTATTTTAACATTAAAATCAAGAAAAAGAAGTTTAAACTTTATGTTTTGACTTGATCTGGGTACAACTCATGTAAACACATCTTCTGGTAGACTGCAGGTGGTTGATGTTATGGTTTCCTCCCAGACTCGCTGGCGTTAAGGACTTAATCTGTGGGTGAAAGTTCTCAATGACCCAGCTTTGACCTAGCTGCGTCCAGCACCACCTTTGTGATAGAAAACCCATATTTCCTCACGTTACAATTATAACCTTTCTCAAGTTGAAAAGCACGAGACTGGTTAGTCCAACAACACCTATGTTTCCCAGACTTCCAAGAGCCTCTGAATCTAAATAACCAATTTGTTTCCCAGTTTGAGGAAAAGGAAATAACTTTTTCTCGAACAAATGTTAACATTCACTGGTACTCTCAGTAGCCTGAAGTGTAATAAGAAATCAGCAGGCAGTTACATTATGCTCTACGTGCTTCACNGGGGATCTGCCAAAACGTAGATATTTTTCTACGTTTTGGCCTGTCATCCACACGAAAACGGAGTTTTTTCACACGAAAACGGATCTTTTTAAAAACTCCGGCCAAAGTGAAGATCTGCGTTTTCTCCGTTTTGGGTGTCTGCGTGTGGACAGACAAAACCGGAGTTTTAAGGTCCGCAACGTCACTTTCCACGACAAAAAAATGCTGACATCACGTGTGCGACCTGTGTTTACACTAGCCGACAGCATGGATGCCCTCAGAGCTGCGCTCGCTTTATCAATTGTCCAAGCGCTTTTTGCTTGTTTGTTTTTGCAAGCAGAATTACTGCTCCTTGCGGAAGACCACAGACGAAGGACGAGGTTAAGAACGGGGGAAGTACTGCCGCCTACAGGTCTGGCATGTCCTTAACAACGTATTTATCCGGGTACGTGTGGACAGAGTTTTTTTTTTTAAATGCAGTGGTGTGGATGCAAGTTTTTGGAGGGGCGGATATTCGTTTTTAAAAAAACCTGGCTACGTGTGGACTAGGCCTTAGTCTCACCCTTAATGATTGGGCTTCCTTGGGAATTTAGATGGAACCTTCTGAGCTTTGGCTGTTGCTCACCTGGAGGTCTGGAGGTCAGACACAGGACCAAACTGTCCAGTTCAGCTCCTTTTGTTGTCCTCAGAGGAAACAAGTGGAAAACATTTAAAAAACACCTTTAAAAACGTCTTAATGAGGAACACTTTTAAAGTTCTAAACTGTAAAGGAATAAGTCATGCCGAAATCATTTAGTACAGTATTTTTATCAGACACATTTAAAATCTTTAGTAATTTCATCATTTTTTTCTCATCCTCCTTGTGAAAGTACACCTTTTATGACACTTCTAATATTTTATGGTGAATATTTTATCCATGAGGGGAAAACCTCACCTGCTGTTTCCGTGTGTGTGTGTGTTTGTGTGTGTGTGTGTGTGTGTGTGTGTGTGTGTGTGTGTGTGTGTGTGTGTGTGTGTGTGTTTACAGCAAACAGAAGAAATCCTGGTTTTAGCAGCTCCGGAGCCGGGATTGCACTGCTCGGCGTCATTTTAACATCATTCTTTTCTCCCCAAACACATTCATCAACTCCAACAATTGGACAGTGTTCGCATACAGAGGCAGCTGGTAATGTGAGACAGCGCCCCCCCAAACACACACACAAACCTATCTGACAACTGAGCATCAGAGATGCCACAGTACCAACGATAATTAGATATGTTAGGTAAAGGCACCTTTCACTGATGCTGGTCACTGAAATAAAATATAAAATACAATAGAAGAAGTTAAACTGAGAAGTATGAAGCAGACATGTAAGAAACATTGTGTGGACACGAGTCAGACTTGAGTCATTAGTTATTTTAATGACTTATGACTTTATTTGATAAAATCTATAAAGACATGACTTGACTCTGACTTGAAGGCCAATGACTTGTGACTTGAATAGACTTGCATCTGTTGCCTTGATGATGACTTGCGCATTTTGCACTGCTAAATGCAGCATCACGTAGTTTAGACACTGGCGTCTCCAGGACCTACAGAAATGGGATAATTCTGGTTCAGGGGATATCGTTGTGGATGTCCTTTCAACAAAATATTGTCATTTGGCTTTTAAACATATTTTATACTGTCATTAATATTAAACAGAAAAAACATAACTGATCATTTGAATAAACCCTTTATAGGCCAAGGCCCATATTTAGACACTTCCTCTCATATCATAAATGATGTCAGTGTGCTTTTTCACAAACTCTTAGAAATACAGGCTTTCGCCCTAACAGTCATCAGAGATAGTCACGGTTTGCGCCATGGTGCCATTCCACCAATCAGTGCGGGGCTGTAAGGCGCCAAATACTGGAACTGTCATGTTGGGTATATATTTAACCCAGGACATGAAAGAATCACAAGTGGAGACGAGGGTGAGTAAAATTACAAATAAATTTATTAAAGGAACGTGTTGTAAACTTAAAGCGCTGCTCCAAACGAGAACAGGAAGAACCGAGATCTAGAACGAAAGAACAAACGGGAATTAAAATCACAGTTAACAAACCCTGGAACCAGAGAACCAAACAGGAATGGTTTTAGGAGAGTCTTCTCTTACTGGGAAAATTAAGATCCTTGGAGAGACTGGGCTGGATGGTTAAAGCCAAACGAGGACAGACACAGAGGCTGAGGATCCAAACTGAGCTGCGTGAACAGGTATGTGGCAGACAGGAAGGCAGGTATTGCTGTAGATCCGGAGGAGGTTGGTAGGCAGGGAACAGGTAGGGTGACAGGCGAGCGGCAGAGAACGAGGAGACCAAGGGACGGTGAGCGACGTGTAGTAGAATAATAACTCCAGGCGGCGGTGCGTAATCCTGAGTGACAGATGAGTAGATGTTTCAAAATACAAGACCAGGGCTGACAGGAACGGACTGACTAAAACACATGCTGAATATTTGAAGATCAAACTCGAGACAAAGCTAGTGTTACCCAAAGGCGAGTATCGACCGGCACTGGAGTTGTCTCACACCGCTCCTTAAGTACCCCTGGTCCTCTGATCAGGAGATCAGGAGCAGCTGGCTCCCAAGGGATGTCACCTGGTGGCCTAATAGAGGAGGCGGAGGAGGAGGCAGAACGGGAAGCCTCGTCATCTATCCAGGACCCCGGGACCCACTGGCGGTGTTCCGGGCCATACCCCTCCCAGTCCACAAGGAACTGGCGACCACGACCACGTGGCCGGACATCCAAAATGCGGTGGACCCGGTAGCCAAGGCCACCATCTGCAAGGCGGACTGGTGGAGGCGGGTCGGCAGGAGGACACAGGGGGCTGGAGACAACGGGTTTGAGTAATGAGACATGGAACACAGGGTGTACCTTCATAGACAGGGGCAAGGTCAGGTGGACAGAGACGGGACTGAGGACAGCAGCGATGGGGAAATGACCAAGGTATCGAGGAGAGAACTTCCTGGAGGAGTCCCGGAGCTTGATGTCACGGGATGAGAGCCACACCATGTCTCCTGGGGCGTAGACAGGCGCTGGACGCCGATGAAGATCCGCCATCCTGCGATTACGCTCTGCCGTACGCTGAAGAGCCATACGGGTTTGGTTCCAGGTGCGTCTAGCCTTGCGGAGGAACTGAGGCACAGTGATGGGAGAAAGCGAGTCTGAGGGAAACAGAGGGGGCTGGTATCCGAGGGAGACCTCAAACGGGGACTGACCAGTGGAGAAGGAAGTGTGCGAGTTATGCGCGCATTCCATCCAGGGCAACTGTGAGCTCCAACTGGAGGGGTGGAAGAGCAGACACACCTGAGCATAGCCTCAAGCTCCTGGTTTAGACGTTCACACTGGCCGTTAGTTTGTGGATGGAAACCTGATGTGAGAGAGACCCGGGCCCCTAGGTGTGTGGCAAATTCTGTCCAAACACGGGCTACGAATTGGGGTCCCCTATCCGAGAGGATCTCGGAAGGAATGCCGTACAAACGGAAAACATGCTTAATAAGGAGGTTAGCGGTTTCTGCAGAGGAAGGAAGGGATTTTCGCGGGACCAGATGACATGCTTTGGAAAACCTAACAACAACTGTGAGAATACTAGTGAAACCCTTAGAGGGTGGTAAGCCAGTCACAAAATCCAGGGCTATGTGAGACCAGGGGCGAGGAGGTACCGGCAAGGGTTGGAGAAGACCTTGGGGGGCTTGGTTGCTTCCCTTAGATCTGGCACTGACTTGACAGGCGCTGATGTATTCCATAACATCTTTATACATAGAAGGCCACCAAAACGTTCTACGGATGAGCGCTAAGGTTCTGCCAAGACCGGGGTGAATGGAGAATTTAGCGGTATGAGCCCAGTGGATTAGGGAGCCGTGAGTACTTGAGGGAACATATGTCTTGTGTGGGGGACCGGTACCTGGGTCTGGTTCCAAGCGTTGTGCTTCCAGTACCTTATTAGTGATGTCCCAAGCTATGGCGCCGACAATGCAGGAGGCTGGCAGGATGGTAGTGGGTTCGGTGTCCTTATCAGAGGCATACTGTTGGGATAGGGCATCGGGCTTGACGTTTTTGGAACCGGGTCTGAAAGAAATGATAATGGTGACACGCGAGTAAAACAACGACCAGCGGGACTGACGAGGATTGAGTCTTTTAGATTCCTTTAAATATGCCAGATTTTTGTGGTCTGTCCATATTATAGGATGTTCACCACCCTCCAGCCAATGACGCCACTCCTCTAAAGCCAGCTTGATGGCCAGGAGTTCTCGGTCTCCCACATCATAGTTTTGCTCTGCCGAGGAAAGACGACGGGAGAAAAAGGCGCAGGGATGGAGAAGGTGATCTGTGGGAGAGACTTGGGAGAGAACAGCTCCTACTCCAGTATCAGATGCATCTACCTCTAGGGTGAACTGCCGAGAGGTGTCTGGACGTGTAAGAATGGGTGCCTGGGTGAAACTGATCTTGAGGTTGTTGAAAGCTTGGTCGGCCTCCGGGGACCACAAAAACAGAACCTTGACTGAGGTGAGTTGGGTGAGGGGTGAGGCAATCTGACTGTAATTTCTGATGAAACATCGGTAGAAATTTGCAAGACCCAAAAATCTTTGTAATTGCTTACGTGTCACCGGGGTAGGCCATGTCCGAACTGCCTCAATCTTATCAGGGTCTGTCTTAAGCCGACCACTCTCCAGGACAAAACCCAAGAACTTGACAGACGAGACGTGCTACTCACATTTCTCGGCTTTGACATACAGACGATTCTCGAGAAGGCGTTGGAGCACAGTTCGGACATGCTGGCGGTGTTCTGTGAGGGACCTGGAGAAAATCAGAATGTCATCCAAATAGACAGTGACGAATTTGTTTATGTAATCACCCAGAACTGAATTAACCAAAGACTGGAAGACTGCGGGGGCATTAGTGGGTCCAAACGGCATGACCAGGTACTCAAAGTGTCCAAGAGGGGTCTTGAAAGCTGTCTTCCATTCGTCCCCCTCCCGGATTCTTACAAGGTGATATGCATAGGGTAGATCCAACTTAGTGAAGACAGAGGCATTATTAACAGGGTCGTACGTGGAAGAGAGTAGAGGTAGAGGGTATTTGTTTTTGATGGTAATTTGATTCAGTCCTCGATAGTCAATGCAGGGACGTAGGGATCCGTCCTTCTTAGAAACAAAGAAGAATCCCGCACCCAGGGGGGACGTGGATGGTCTTATGATACCTGCAGACAGGGACTCAGAAATGTACTTAGCCATGGTTTCTTGTTCAGGCTTGGACAGTTTGTAAAGGCGACCTGAGGGAAAAACTGCGTCGGGAACAAGATCGATACAGCAATCATAGGGTCTATAGGGAGGCAGTGAGGATGCACGGTCCTTACTAAATACCTGCTGAAGGTCATGGTACTCTGGGGGAACCTCCGTCAGAATGGGTGGCTCTTGTGGCGGACTCCTGGCTTTTCTGATGGGAAGGGGTGCTGAGAGGAGGCAGTGAGTTAAGCAAAACGGACTGCAGGCAACGATAGATCCTGTCCTCCAATCAAGGTGGGGATTGTGAGTGATGAGCCATTTGTGGCCCAGGACATCAGGAGACTGTGGAGAAGGAAAAACGAAAAAATTCACAACTTTGTGATATTTCCAGAAACCAACAGATTCACCGGGGCAGTGCGATGGGTTATAGTGGTGAGAGCACTCCCCTCCAGTGAGGAGACCTTTATGGGTGATGGGAGTAGAACAGTGGGGATGTTTAGCTGCTGAATGACTGCTTGGTCCAAAATGTTTCTTTCACAGCCTGAGTCTAACACAGCTTCTGCAGAAAAAGTCCTGTGGTTAAAGGTGACAGAACCAGGTAAGGAGCATCTGGAGTTTGGGTTACTTGCATTACCACCCACCAGTAATCCCGGTTCTACTGGCGGGCGATGGCTTTTGGCCGAACCGGACAGGTTGGAATAAAGTGGCCTGACTGACCACAATATAGGCATAGACCTAAGGAGTGACGCCTCTGTTTCTCCTCGGGGGACAGTTGAGCTCGTTCGATCTGCATTGGCTCCTCTGATCCTGTAGTGTGGGAGGTTTGTTGTGGAGTTTGGTGGACACGTTGGGTGGGAAATGTAACCGGCGGAGGTCTGAATAGGTTAGTTCTGTGTCTTTCCTTAAGATGCTTCTCGATGTTGGTAGCCAGGGTGATAAGGGCTTCAAGGTTCTCTGGTTCCAGACAGAAAGCTAATTGGTCCTTGATGCGCTCGGATAAGGCCTGAGAGAAAGCGGCTTAAAGGGATGCCTCGTCTAATGTGGAGACCGAAGCGAGGGTTCGGAACTCAATGGCAAATTCGGAAACCGATTGTTTACCCTGTTGCAGATTCCATATATGTTTAGCTAATTCTGCTGGAGACTCGGTGGAATCGAACAACTGCTTGAATTCAGTCAAGAAATCTGAAAGGGGACCGCGTAGAAAATCAGGCTGGCGACTCTTGGCCTCAGCCCACTGCAAGGCTTTACCCCTGAACAAACCAACCATATATGAAATTTTAACTGAATCATTACAAAATGTCTCTGGAGAACGATTAAAAGCTACCTGGCATAATAATAAAAAATTGCGGCATGTACCTGGTTCGCCAGAAAAGGTTTCGGGTAGAGGAGATTCGACAACCCGGAAACCGAACCCAGGTGGAGGAACCGGGAGTAATGACTGGGATGGGACTACGGAAGTGGCGGTAGACGGAGGAGTAATACGGATTGCGTCATTCATCTGGCGAAGCGCGGAGTCAAGCTGAAACAGACGCTGGTTAGTGGTGGATAATTGGTCAAGGACGGTTTCTATGTTTTTTTTTCGTGTTTGGCAAGAGTGCTAACAACGGCTGGCAGAAGTGATTCTTCCATGGGGGTGGACCTTTGGCCGGTCGATTCTGTCATGTTGGGTGTATATTTAACCCAGGACATGAAAGAATCACAAGTGGAGACGAGGGTGAGTAAAATTACAAATGAATTTATTAAAGGAACGTGTTGTAAACTTAAAGCGCTGCTCCAAACGAGAACAGGAAGAACCGAGATCTAGAACGAAAGAACAAACGGGAATTGAAATCACAGTAAACAAACCCTGGAACCAGAGAACCAAACAGGAATGGTTTTAGGAGAGTCTTCTCTTACTGGGAAAATTAAGATCCTTGGAGAGACTGGGCTGGATGGTTGAAGCCAAACGGGGACAGACACAGAGGCTGAGGATCCAAACTGAGATGCGTGAACAGGTATGTGGCAGACAGGAAGGCAGGTATTGCTGTAGATCCGGAGGAGGTTGGTAGGCAGGGAACAGGTAGGCTGACAGGCGAGCGGCAGAGAGCGAGGAGACCAAGGGACGGTGAGCGACGTGTAGTAGAATAATAACTCCAGGCGGCGGTGCGTAATCCTGAGTGACAGATGAGTAGATGTTTCAAAATACAAGACCAGGGATGACAGGAACGGACTGACTAAAACACATGCTGAATATTTGAAGATCAAACTCGAGACAAAGCTAGTGTTACCCAAAGGCGAGTATTGACCGGCACTGGAGTTGTTTCACACCGCTCCTTAAGTACCCCTGGTCCTCTGATCAGGAGATCAGGAGCAGCTGGCTCTCTGACACGCCCACCTGAAAACACAAACTAGGAAAAACTGTTGTGCATTATGAGAGCTGATTAGTGAGCGGGGCAGATTTTGACAGGAACAATTAAACCAGAGTAGTTCCGTGTCTGTCCTTTTGTCCCGGTGAGGAGCTTTGCTGCAGTCTTGGACCAACTTGTATCAAGGGCTGTGAAAATTAAACTTTCATCAAGGTAGTGGATGAATATCCCCAGTTCATGTTTTCACCCCTAACATTATAACCTTTCTCAAGTTGAAAAGCACGAGACTGGTTAGTCCAACAACACCTATGTTTCCCAGACTTCCAAGAGCCTCTGAATCTAAATAACCAATTTGTTTCCCAGTTTGAGGAAAAGGAAATAACTTTTTCTCGAACAAATGTTGACATTCACTGGTACTCTCAGTAGCCTGAAGTGTAATAAGAAATCAGCAGGCAGTTACATTATGCTCTCCGTGCTTCACATTTTGACAAATAAATAGATGTTGAATGTGTGAACAAATGATGAATTAGGTGTAGATATTTGGGTTTTATTACCCACTCAAACAATCCTGCAGAAAGAGCTGCCCAACAAACTTTTAGGCAGGAAACACTTTATTTATTTTCTCAGTTTCTTGACTCCTACCAACTTTGCCAACTTTACTTTTGAAGGTCCAGTAGTTCTTTGCTATGTTTTTGTAAGGAAATGTGTGGCTGTTCGTTTATTTAAATGAATTTGAGTTCAGGGTTGGAACACCAAAATGTAAGACATTCATTCAGAGAACTAAATTGGATTCAGAAATAAGTTCTCCAGATTTTCTTAACATTTTTAAAACAGTCTTCTTCTCCCTGTGGTAAAAGCTGTCTCATTAGGTTGGTAAAAGGTTTATTTATTTATCTCAGAGTAAAAGATGTACAACCTTTGCTCCAATTTTATATTCTTAAAGCAACTTCTGAGTCTTTTTATTTGAAGATTGTTCCAAGTGGCGCTCGCTGCAGAACCACAAAGGCAGAGCTGCACCAGAGTCAGCCCCGCCCATTCCATCAGAGTCACTCCAATTCCTTCCAGTTGTCAGACTTGATAGCGTTCTGGAACCAAAGAGGGTGTTATAGCTAATATCATCTAAAATGCAAGTCTGAGGACGGAGTTGAGAAGTTAATTGAACAGTTTTTGTAAAGGTTCCATATAATTAAAAATCTAACTCTTGGAACTTTTTACCATGTTATATTTTCATTTCCTCATAAGAAATATACCAAAGCCATTTTTGGCCTCATTCACACATTTTCCTCCCATCTCGGCTTCAATTTGTTCTCCTCCCCTGAAGCGGGTCTGGTCTTGGTTCTCAAATCTGGATTTTATGTGAATTTTCTGACAAATTATTTCTGAAATGACTTCTACTGAGACACCACCAGAAAAACCATACATCCTATCTACAAAGACACACTGGATGGCACAATTACATGTGACACCATATGCATGTTAGCAGATGTAGTGGTGAAGTAGTTATGGAGTTAGATTGGCATGCAGTTATGTTCAGGTCTGCCTCCCAGTAGCGGCATCAATTTTTACTTCCTTTCTAGCTACACTTGCCAGTACTATGTACTGGCAACGTCTTCTGCTGCCCGCAAATAAACAGAGAAGGAAGTGACGCCACCATCAGCGTCAGCCTGAGGAAGTTTGCAGCTGCAAACGAAACGTAGCAGGAAAGCAGGTAAACAAAACTGCTCTGTGTTTTAAAAAAGAACTACAGCATGGAATTAGAGATGCGACACAGCAAGAACACACCTAAGATGTTCATAAGAGAGTCAGAAGTAGCTTGATTGAGTTAATACCTTCCGGCTAAAATCCCTTCATCACCCTGTGGTTGGCTCTGTGATCCACTCTGCTGTGGCCTGTTGGGGTGCAGGCAGCTCTGACTGAGACAGGAAGAGACAAGCTAGTTCACAAAGCTAGCTCAGTTCTGAGCTGCCCACTGGATTCAGTTAAGTAGTTGTGGGAAAGGAGGATAAATAAACCCTGCCACCCACTGCATTCCACTGTGGAGACCTTGGACAGCTCTTTCAGAGGCAGACTGAGACATCCCAGATGTAAAAAAGAACCCTAACCGTAGGTCATCCATCCCCTCTGCAGTAAGAGTGTACATAGAACTCGTCAGTTTAACTGGTACTGGCATCATCCTGGTACACAATACCACCAATGCAATACTCAGTGTATACTTGTGCAATACCGGATTTACATACTGCAGCCATACACTATTGGAGAAGGGTCCATTCACTATTGCACATGGACTGAGTTGTCAAGTAAAAAAAAAAAAAAAAACTGAGGTGAAACTTCAGTGCAGACTTGTGAAGCTGGAGGAGAAGTAACTGTACCACAATAAGTTGTTCTCCATGTCTGCAAACTCAATGCACTTGAATGGGAAATGTGACATCATTTGTCCAAAATCTGAAGTGTTCGGTGTGGATGGTAAGAATGTTATTATGGAGATCTGGAATGTAAAAATGTACTTGGAACAACAGATTCACATACATCTGGAATACATATCCAATCTGCAGAATAAATGTTGCTTAGTTTTTTATTTTTATTTTTTTTAAGGATTTGGGCCTCAAATCAGTGCAGCTGTTAGATATCATTACATAAAATATCTACTACTACCTGCTGATATCTGTGTTTTCTGTTTGGCTGTAATGAGACTGTTAGAACTGGGATAAATTAAATTGTTGCTTTTAAAATAAAGATACAACAAAGAGGTGTGATTGTGATCAAATGTTAAAATGGTTAATTAAATTCAAATTCAGTCCACAGCCACCTGCTGGTGCTGGTATTATCAACAAGAATAAACGTGTCGAACATGAAAACCCCACTTTAAATAGGGGAGGGGCATAGATTTCACCTTTCCAGTACCTATAATGCAGCTCAAGGTCACACCTTCCTGCATCTAATCAACACAACAACTCCCTCTCAATAAAGGCTAATGACTCATCAGGGGATGGAGAGGAGAGGTACTCAGAGTAGTTTCTGCTCATTAAATAACAACAGAGCTACAGCTTATACGCTTGAGTCTCCCATATTCCAGTCAGAATTGACAAAGCTCCTCGGATGAGAAGCAAAACGTCTTCAAGAAACCAAAGAGGCCCAGATGTCTTCATTTAAACCATTTTGGATTACCATGACCAGGATGAATGAGACCCTGTCCACACGTAGCCAGGGATCTGCCATAACGTAGATATTTTTCTACGTTTTGGCCTGTCATCCACACGAAAACGAAGTTTTTTCACACGAAAACGGATCTTTTTAAAAACTCCGGCCAAAGTGAAGATCTGCGTTTTCTCCGTTTTGGGTGTCTGCGTGTGGACAGACAAAACCGGAGTTTTAAGGTCTGCAACGTCACTTTCCGTGACAAAAAAAAATGCTGACATCACGTGTGCGACCTGTGTTTACACTAGCCGACAGCATGGATGCCCTCAGAGCTGCGCTCGCTTTATCAATTGTCCAAGCGCTTTTTGCTCGTTTGTTTTTGCAAGTGGAATTACTGCTCCTTGCGGAAGACCACAGACGAAGGACGAGGGTAAGAACGGGGGAAGTACTGCCGCCTACAGGTCTGGCATGTCCTTAACAACGTATTTATCCGGGTACATGTGGACAGTTTTTTTTAAACGAGGTGGTGTGGATGCAAGTTTTTGGAGGGGCAGATATTTGTTTTTAAAAAAAAACCCGGCTACGTGTGGACTAGGCCTGAGAACCTTCACCAGAACAAGAATAAAATAAAAACACAATCAGCATTTTATTAGAAGTCTCTATTTTTTGTGTTTTTGTATTTTCTGCATTAAACAGCGAGAGGTTTGTGGTGAACAGATAGTTACTGAGTTAAGGTTTTACTACTGTTGGTAAAATAGGTGTAACACTGTGTAAATACACCAGAATGCAGGAAACGTCATCTACACCATTTTTATTTTCATTTGTATTTTCTGCCTCAGGGAATGTGCTCGTTGCTGATTCCAAGTGGACAAAGTCAAGAAGGACACCCAGTGGATTTGAAAAGCCTCTGATGTTGCCGTGTGTTATTTAGAGACTTGGCACACATAAACTCTGGTTTCTGGTCATGACGCCTTCTTTGTAAATATGTGCATGTAATGTAAATGTAAATATATGTATATAATGTAAATCAATCAATCATTCAATTATTATTTACATAGTGCTTTCCACTGCCCTCAAAGGGGGACCAAGGCGCTGGACAAGAAAAGTAACAAAGATAAAAGTAGCAAGTCATAAAAACATTAAAAACAAAATAAGTACAGACATTTGTGAGAACAATAAAATGCCAATGAAATCAAATTTAGATAAAAGAAAATTACAATTAAAAGTTAAGAGTTAACAGTTAAAAGAAAGCTAAAAACAAAACATTTCAACCAGAAACCAAAAGCTTTAGAAAGCCATCCTATCAAAATGAGTCTTCTACCTGAGTGGTTGTGCTGAGAAGACTGATAACAAACAAAGCATAAACAATAAAATACAGAGTAAAATATGAAGGTGAACACTAAAACTTATCTAAACGGCTATTTATACCACCAACTCCAGAGGGTTGGGTTTGTGTTGCTGTAACAAGTGAATTTCCCCACTGTGGGATCAATAAAGTCTATTCTACTCTAAACAGCATAATATGAGAATATTAATTGAAAAACCATGTGTAGCTCTGTTGCTTGGCCAAATGGGGCGCATTCACCAATGAGACACGTCACCAGTGTTCCCAATGTCCTCCAACAGAAAGCAGCTGAAGCGGACCCAGAAAGTCGTTGAATGTTGCCAGATGACATCAAGACTAGACTAAGACAGCTAAGACATCCTGCTCTCACAATCACACTCAATGGCGTTTGATTGAACAGCACTTTTCTCATCGTGTCTCCACTCCTCCACTTTGTTTTCACTCCATCTCAGCAGATCCTAATAGATAACAATGAGGCAGATGTCAGTGTTGGGACAATGGGTGGACCATAAGCCAAATGGAGTGACCAGAAGACATTTGCAGTACCTTTGAATAGAATTAACTGTTAGAGTGTACACACACGTTTTAGATTTCTCCATTAACTCACGTTTGTGATGTTAGACACAGCGACAAAGATGTTCTAACCCTAACCCTTAGACATGGTGACAAAGGTGTTGTCTACACTGGGCATTACTTCCAACTGTGTCACAGAAGCACAGAGAGAGGCTTAATGGTGCTATGCATTTTTCCTCCTCTATATGGTGCCATCTTAGATAAAAACCTCAGGATTTCAGCTTTAACTAAACTTCATTTCTCTTAACTAACACAGGTTTTTGTTGTTGTGTGCATGATCACCAAATAACGTAAGTTTGATTCTCTACTTAAATTAAATTCTAAGTCTATATATTTTTGTCAACAAAGCACAAAAAGTTGTTGCTGCTAAATCTTTAAAAGCAAAGAACTCATTAGGATAGGAACTCTGTGAGGAGTTTGCAGCCCACTTCAGAGGGAAGGTAGACACCATCAGACGGAATATTTTACCCTCCATAAGTAATAAGGTTTTAGATAAATCTGAATGTGTGTCTATACCAGAGGAAGCACTGGACAGGTTTGTCCTGTAGAAGCTGAGACTCTTGATAAAGTTTTCTCCTCAGTGAGACCCACCACATGTGTTCTGGACCCAATTCCAACTTCGTTCTTTAAACAATTTTATGGATCTTTTAGTGATGAGATTTTAACCCTGATGAACTGCTCCCTTCAGACGGGGGTCTTTCCTGCTGCCTTTAAAAGGGCGGTGGTGAGGCCCCTGTTGAAGAAGAGCAATTTAGATTTTAATGAATTAAACAATTATCGACCGGTATCCAACTTACCATTTTTAAGCAAGATTTTAGAAAAGTTGGTTTTAAATCAACTAAATGATTTTATAAATACTAATAATGTCCTAGAGAAATTTCAGTCTGGTTTTAGGGTGAACCACAGCACCGAGACAGCCCTTCTGAAGATTTTAAATGATTTTAGAGTAAATTATGATAAACAGAAGTTGACAGTGTTGGTTCTACTGGATCTAAGTGCTGCCTTTGATACAGTAGACCACACTATTCTTTTAACTCGTTTA
>SSNQ01033869.1:39897-50096 GCA_006942095.1 Nothobranchius kuhntae | reverse complement strand
ACATTTTTACTCATTTTAATCCAGTGTTTCCTCTGTGGGGGCCCTCTGCCCCGGGAGCGGTGGTCGACTGTAGCTTCCTGGGCGCTCTATAGGTGGGGGTCTATGCTCCCCCTCCACTGAGCGCCCTGACTTAGTGTGGAAGACCTGATGCTGCCGGGACAGACGGCTCCTCTGATGGCGTTTCCTTGCGTTACCATACTTGGCTCATCTGGACTCAGCCTAATATAATTTTTACTCGTGTGTGTGTGTGAGTCTGTGTGTGTGTGCGTGTGATTGCATATGTTTGTTAATGTTTTTAACCTGTTATGGGAATCTGGGGTCATTTTGTAAAGCACTTTGAATAACACTTTGTTTGAAAAGCGCTTTAGAAATAAAATTTGATTGATTGATTGATTGAAGTCCTTCATCTTCTGACTTAATCTTGTTAGAGTTAAACGAACTAAAGAATTGTAGAGTGAGTTATAAAGATGGAGAAGAGAAGTTATGTCTATAAACTCTTTAATGTTTATACATACCAGACTGTAAACTCAAATGTTGAAAATAATCAAATATATTGAGTAGGTGACACTCATAAATACAAAAATAGTTTTTAGAACTCAAATGTGTTGAGTTAGTTCAATCTTTTCCTTGTTTTAAGTACATAGAACTAATTTTTTTTAATTAATCTCAATATATATATATTTAGTGAGCATAATTTAAATAAATCAGTAAAAAACAACCTAACTTGTAGTAGTATGTACTACAAATATACTAGTAGTATGTACTAGTATGTATGAGTAATATGAACAAAAAATATTCATTTATAATTTTATGTTTTTATATTATTCTATTCATCTTTATGTCAACTTAAAGTGTGTCCAATAAACAGACTCATATATTTCTTAAAATATTTGTGCATTTATAGGAAAAAACAAGCACAAACAAGCAATTTTGGTGGGATTCAGGCACTACAAAGAACTGGTGGGTGAGGTGCATGGTGGGTAGTCATGTTTTTAGTTATTTTGTTCTATTTTTGGGTGTTTATGCATGATTATTGTGGGGCATTGTTGTTCTTAGTTATCACTTCATTCAGTGGTGAAAATGTTGTGTTAATTTTTGTATTATGTTGGCACCATAAGTGAGGAGATTGGTCAAAGTAATGACCACCCTGTGCCTTTCCATTTTAATTAATACTGTGGTGGTTCACACTGGATGTTCTATTTCGTCTAGTCTTAAGCTAGCTGCTATTGGAAGGATGATCTCAGCATCAGCCAGTCATGAGGAGCTTAAATGTATGCCCACCAATGGTGGGCATCCCTGTGGGTATATAAGTGGAGCGACTCCACTGTTCGCCTCCATTATCTCTTCAAGCCAAGCTCAAGAGCTTCCTTTAAAGAGCAATTATCCAAGAAGCATTCTACTCACCTACCATGTCCAGCGACGCCAGGACCTGCCCGGCCTGCCAGACAGGCTCCATCTCCAGCGGCGACCTGCACGCCAAGTGTGAGGTCTGTCTCAGGGCTCATCACGCTGGCCTGGCCTTGACCCCCCAGGCCTCGTGCCCGTTTTGTGCCTCTCTGCCCGTGGCTGAAAAGATCCGCCGGATCGAGTACTTCACCCCCGCCGCTGCCGAGGAATTTCCGGTGGCTGACACGTACTCGCTGGACAAGGACCTACAGTTCTTTAACGTCGGCCAGGAGCCAGCTGGCTTCAACCGACTGGACGATGTCATCGACAGTGAGGAGTACGACAAGGCTGGCTGCCATAGCCCCTCTTCCCTCCTGTACAACACGGAGGTCGACGAGCCTCGCTCAGCGGGTCCTTCTGCTCCAGTGACTTCTCGCTCCTCCCTGCCAGCATTTAGAGCACTGCTCCAGGAGCTGCCTGCCATCATCTCCGCGGCTGCGGTCCGCAAGGGGCTAGCCATGCCAGAACCGGATACGCCTGAAGCAGATGATTTGGCGGGAATTTTCGGGGCAACACAGTCGCGCTGTCCAGACCCCATCTGGCTGCGCTTCCCCGCTGCCATGAGCTGCTGGTCCGCCGCCTTGTCCGAACTTGCTAAGTCAAGGTGCCAATTTCCACATATGCACCCATTACCAAGGTTGAGGGCTTCTCCGACCAAGGCTGGCCATCCATTCCTTCACTGGAGCCGGACTTGGCCTCGCTGTTTGGCGCCAAGAACCACCTCGTTGGCCCGCGAGCAGTTCCCGCTTCTAAGCATGACCAGCTGCTGACGCGGCTCACCGATCGCGCACACCAGTGCACCTTCCAGACCGGCGCTGCAGGAAATAACATCGCCCTTCTTGCCTTTGGCATTTCCAAAATGGTGGAAGAGCTTGACGCTCCTGACGAGTCAAAAGCCATCATTACTAAAACTTCTGATGCCATTCCCAATCTGTGCATTGCTGTAGTCACCGGTTCTGCTCGCATTGCTGCCTGGCAGACCCTTATCCAGCGGGCCTTGTGGTTGAAGGCCCTGCCCTCCATTCCTGAACACCTGCACAGGGAGATGCTGGAAGGCCCCATCACCTCTGACGTTCTGTTTGGTCCCCATCTTAGGAGCGTCATTGAGAGGGCTGTTACGGCTGGTGCTGTTTGCCTCAGAAAACAGACACTGCAGAGGACAATCAGTGCTGCCTCACCAACACTAACCTCCATAACCCCAACTCTAGAAAAACAAAAAACCAGAACGCATCCTAAAGAGGGTGCGCTCCTACAGCCTATAGGGAATTCACTCTGTTCACTTTAAAATTTAACAAGCACAACAGAATAAAACAAAATGGACATACTCACAATACCTGAGAGGACACAGCTGACCACACATCTTAAAATCCTATGAATAAAACCTGTTTGCAAAAAGCACATGCCATTAAAAGTCCTTCATGGAATGGTTGAGATCCCGGACGAGCCCCCATTGTGTTACGTCCTCTATTGGTGGAAATGGAGAAGGACGGGGAGTAACACAGAGGCATGTGCTTCAGTTGTGGAAATTGTAAACATTGATTTATTAAAAGGATTTTAAAATGACAAAAAGCTCCAAATCTAAAAGTACTTAAACACATTGTTAAAATGGCCAAGGGTTCACGTTTAAAACAGACATCAAATGCTCCCAAACATTCACAAAACAAAGTCCACTGACTTAAACACAAGTTTGGGAGCCAAGAGGTAACCAGCACTCTGGTCCCTCGTCTGTTAAAACCCTCTAAAAGCTCTTAAGCTTCACTAAGCTTAAAGAACTAAAAACCCATTTAAAAGCCATTAAAACACAAACAAATGGAGCACATGAGAGAACTGGCACAGATCCAGTCTCTCCCTTCCTCCTGGCAGCTCTCCCTTTTATGCTGCTCAGGAGGTGATCAGCCCAAGTGAGTGCAGCTGTGCAGGTAGGAGGTGGAGGCAGCACTGATTGTCCTCTGCAGTGTCAGATTTCTGAGGCAAACAGCTACAGCCGTAACAAGGGCTCAGAAGACAGCTGAACTGTCAGCCACGGTGCGAGACCTGGTCCTCCCTCGGTCAGCCTCACACTCCGGCCGTTCCTCCAGAGGATGGGACGAACGGTGCGGAAAATTCAGGTGCCCAGCTGCACCGCCCGCCCCACAGAGCCGGCCTCCCGCTTCGGCTCCACGTCAGCGGGACCAGAGAGTTGGGTGTTTCGAAAGAGTCAGCAGACACCATCTTGGCAGTCACAGTCGCAGGAACCTCGCCGAAAGCAACCACGAAAATGACTTGTTGGGGGAATGTGTGTGCTTCTGACTGTAATAACTCTGTGAATGATTTTGGTTTTGAAATAAAACCCAAAAAACGTCACATTGAGAGCACCATCCTACAGTCCTCTGCAGAATCCTCTGCCGAATCCTCACACATGTTCCCCACACCAAGCACTGAGACACACCTGCATGTTCACGCAGTCAGTCATATTACACGGCCAGCTGTACGGGTGCGCTCCATTTGCGCACCGGCCCTAGCTTCCAGCCAGGCCCAACACATTCCGCTTCCCCCACAACGTTGGGTGGGATGGGATGTCATGGCGCTGTCGCAACCACGCGCGGCGACACAGTGCGTGGCTCCATATGCACCTTCTCTGTAACAACTTCATATTAACTCAGAGACAAAAGAAAGTGAGTCAAGTTTTAAAAGTTTAAAGATTTATTACTAAACAAATTGAAACTAGACTAACTTTAAACACTAAATGTATGGTGTAACTAAGGTGAAGTGAGAAGGAGAATGGTGTAGTGTGGAATGGTGTTCAGAACCAGCAAATCCGGGGAAACGATTCGTTCTGATGGGAGTGAAGGTGATGTCTTCGCGCTAAGCTTTGGTTAGGAGATTCATAAACACATAAGACACCATTTTTGTCACTCCACACATACTCTTAGAATGAGACCTCCATACAGATCCAGACTGCCAGGTCCTCGAACCCCTCTTTCGGTGCCGGAGCCGGTGAAACAGCGTCAGCAGTACGACAGGCTAATCTTTGGATTGTCTCCAGGTAAAAAGCAACAGTTGGTTGACAGCGTCAGATGGACCCGGAGGGTCAGTGAGTTCAGCTTTTATTCTGAAAGGAACTGTTGCTTGGTTGGTAAAATGCAACAGAATTTATCCAGCTTGTCGTTGGTTCTTTCGGCCGACGAGGAAATTTACGGATTGGCCTTTCAGACAACTTCTCTAGAACGCTTTGAACTGCGTTAAAGATGATGTGGGCATAGTTTTATACTTCGGATTTTTGGTTTATGGTCGAATAAAAAGATGTCAGATTTACCAAACACCACCAAAACCACGCCTCCGTCAGATCTGGCAGATTCTGACTGGATCAATAAAAGCAATGTGTCATGTCTTAACGCTACGTGTAATCAGTCTCTAGTGGATACATTTAAAGTTATATTACTTATTATATTCTATAGGATTATAATATCAAGTAATTAATATTTTCATTTCACAAATTGGTTCACATTTTATTATTAACTAACACTTTGTTTGATTAGCTTATTAAAAATAGAGTTCTTTGATTTATTAAAATTGAAGAGTCCTTTGTCTTCATTCTTCTCTTAGGCTGGAAAGGAAAACAGTTTAGAAGCAGATGCATAACCTTGAACAATATCTCATGCAGATTAGTTCTTGCTGAGGAGAGGGGGAAATGACTTTTAGGTGGAAAACAGTCATTTCATTCCGTTACATAACTTATCAACTTTGATATAAAATTTGATATAAAAAAGCATTAACATTTTGAGTATATTTTCCAAATATTATAAGTTGAAAAATGTTGAAAATTTTGAGTGAATTACTCCCTAATTATAAGTTGAGGAACAACAATATTTATAAGATAACTTCGAGATAATTCAAGGCAACTGCAAATGTAATTTTTATTTTATGTAAACTTAAAATATTTAAAAACATCACTTAAATTATTTTGTGTAATCTGTTACAAAATAATTTTTGAGTTATGTGAACTTACAGTGCACTATTAGAGCTCCCCAAACATCATGGGATGCAGAATTAAAAATACAAACTCCCCATCTTGGTAAGAGAACAGAGACATGATGAGTGGAGGGGATCTGGAAGGGAAGAGCTTGTGTCGCTGCACTGTGGTTGGTGCTGTTTAACAAATGGTGATTACAGGTGTAAGTCACGGTCTCAGGTTCACTTTTTAATCAATACCTCAAACCTTATCAATGTTCAGGGGAGGCAAGAAACATCACCTGCTCCCTGTGATAAAGCAGGCTGTGGAAGTTTGCAGATGGACTCTGTGTCTACAGCTCGTGTGTTTGTCCTGGTAAACATAAAAAGAGCAAATCCCTGAGCTTAAGTACAACAGGGTGCCTGTTTCATACCTCAGTGTGTCACTGTCTGAGTAATTATAGAAGAATAATCACATCTTTCACCCTACAGAGAAGGTAGCTGCATATAAACAGCTCCAATCAATAATATTTCACTTATTTTGCATTAAAATGATTTTTGGAAGGACTGGCATCAAGTTGAAACTATCCACCTTTTGGCGTAAAACCTAAAAATGTCCTACTTGACCCACATTTGCACTAGCTGTGATTATTATAAGCATTTACACCACGGTTAGCATTACAATAAAACAAGTTACACACACCTGCAACGGCCTAGGAGATATGGTCTTAGGTGTGCTCTGTTCTGATTTGTGGAGAACTTCTCACCTCAGTGCTGACTGTGGAAGAAGGAGAAGATCACATAGAGTCTCTCAAGATGAAACTCACGAGGTGCTTCACAAGTACAAACAAAGATTTAAAGTATTTTTTAAGCATATCGTAATAAACAACTCGAACATAGGAAAAAATTTTAAATGTGAAGGAAGAGTAAAAAATCTGGTAACCACGGGATCCCGAGGAAGACTGAATTGAAAGAAAGAGCGGCATGAAGAGAAGCTAGTGAGGAAGAAGACGATGAAGAGGAGGTCCCACCAAAGCCTGAACAGGTGAGTTTAAAGGAGACCACTGAGTCCACTGATCTCAGGCTCAGGGGGAGAGAGGTCCAGAGTCTGGGGGCCACAGCAGCAAATGATCTGTCACCTTTGGTTTTTAGCCTGGTGGCTTTGTCACTGGAGCTCAAGGACCTGCTGGGGCTGTAGGGACTAGGTGTGGGAAGTTTTTATCAATATCACTATCAGTAAATAATCAATTGTACCTGATATCGGTTGGAAAGATGATTCCATAGGTTCTCCTTTATCTTCCTTGTGAAGGCTGAGTCTTCATTAGTCAGGAGTGGGTCAAATACACAACTTTTACTTTAAGCTGTCGTGTATTTTGTGCACAAATGCTTTTGCATATCCGTAGTGTTTCCCTGAAATATCTTTGCAACTATTACAAGTTTCCATGTTGTCATCATTTCTCATTAACTCATTCACTGCCAAGGACGACTACATTTTTTTTACTGTGTGGGCATCGGAACGAGCCCCCGCACCATGAGAACAAACATCTCAGCTCTAAAGCCGATCTTCATCCGCAGGAAGCTGAAAATTCATGTGTTAGGAGATAGTTTTGGGCCGCTGCTGGAAACAAAGTGAGGCGCGAACCAGAAAAGCTTCTGCCGATCACAATTCGACAACGGATTATAAAAGAACGCGCAGATTCTTCCTGATGTGAGACGTGAGTCTCCGCTTTGTTTTGGTTGTTTTGGCATTGACATCATCCTTGCATGTAACGTTCTGTGACTCTTAAAAAAGCAGTAAAAATGCTGAAAAATGCTGGTAGTGAATGAGTTAAGTATAACCAAACCTTCCAGCATTTGTCCCACTCAGGCGCCATGTTTCCTGCTGAGTGTAAGCTACACAGCGTGTGCGGTGATGTCATTCGTGCCGGATGGAATTGTCGAGAATTGTTTATAAAAGTGGAAAACGAAATAGATTACTATTGTAGTCGGCTAAAATACGACTAACATTAAAGCAAATAGGATGACTTAAAAGTTAAAAAAAAAAGTTGTAGCCAAAGACTAAAAGTAAACTGAAATTGCTTGTCTAGAAATTGAAACAGTGGGAACCGGTTCCCAACAAGAACTGCCCCCCTCCAACAGGGACTGAGAAGACCACCAATGTAAGATGGTGCTTGTCTACTAAGGCCTTAAAGACCAGGGGTCTCATTTATCAAGCTTGCTTACTCACAAAACGGGGTGGGAAAACTGCGTAAGCAACTTTCCACGCAAAATATTGGGATTTATAAAAGAAAGCGTAGTAGAAAAATATTTGCAACTTTAAGTTGACTAAGGACCTGGCTTACACACATTCTGGACATGGAGAGCACCTGCAGTGCCGCTGCTGAGAAGATACAATTATGAACTACAGCAGCATTATCACTTGTACCGCTTTGTGTGCACACAGAACAAGGGGGTGTACCTTTGGCTGACTGGTTAGCGCACGTGACTCTCACCCGGGATTCTGGGGATCGGATCCCACCTGGGCCCTCGCCTCTCCTCCCTGCCACATGTCATCTACAGGACCAACACAGAAGACACGATTTTCATCTTTTATTTTCTTGCCAATTCTTTAAGTGTTCCTGAAATTTCCGTCAGGACGTCACATATTCTGTGCAGTTCTTCCCTCACTTCGTTCACCACATTAACCATGTCCCTCTGTGCTTGCAGGCACCCGGCCACTTCCAGGCGTGCCATGCGCCCAAGGTGCACTGGCGAGACAGGCCGACCCTGCAGCCACATCTTTGGTCGTCGCCCGGGATGCCTCGTTGGACGCTTCGTCCAGAGTCACCGGGGGTAAACAAGGAGATTTGGTTTTGTTTTATATTTTAATGACGGATACATTTGATCTGTATTATAAAAGGCTTAAACGTTACCAGTCTCCTCTGCACGGTCAGTGTCTCCCTCCTTCTCCGGCACGATGCCATGCACGCTCGCCGGTCTGAATACTGCTGAGATCCTAATGGCGAGCGGTGGGGGATCAGAGGTGCTAGGGCCTCCGCCAGTGGCAGACACACTCTGACGGTGGCAAAACATCTTTTATTTGCCTCCACCTTCAGATCGGACCATCTTTTTATATCCACCACATATCTCTTTGAAGAACTCACAGTATTGACGGCTTCAGCAACGCTGTGCCACTCCGTGGATTTTCTCTTATTTGTTTTGCAAAAGCACTTCCTTTCATTTCTCCACCTCACCCACAGGTACCCGAGTTTCTGCTTCGGTGAAATTGTGCTTCCTTGATCTGCGGTTGCCATCGTTATTGGTGGAGCGCTGCAACGAGCCGGCTTATGTATATGCATGAGATCCACAAGGCACTTTGCACTGACCATTTATGGCAGAAAGTGGGCGTGGTGAGGGCGGAACGTTTCTAGGTAGAGTGTGATTCATAAAGCGGAGATTGCGTGAAGCTGTGCGTCTCCATGTTTTATAGGTACAAACCTACTTGGCGTAAGTGCTTTTCTTTTGCTGAGCTAAGGTACGGTTTTAGTACAGAATGTTTTATAAATGAGACCCCAGAACCAGGATCTTTAATTGAACCCTGAAGTTACCCAGTGAAGCTGGAGAAGAAGCAGCTGAAGACTCACCTGTTCAGGCTTTGGTGTGACCTCCTCTTCATCACCACTAGCTTCTCTTCTGCTTCCGTCAGTTCTGCAGTTTTCTGGTCTTCTGTGCTTACCTTTTCATTTTTGTTCCTATTTTTTTCTTCCTTTATAATAAATATATTTTTAAATAATTTTTACATTTTTATTGTTCTTGTGAAGCACCTTGTAATTTTTATCTTGCGAGATGCTATTAAAAAATCCTTTCTTGTTTGGCTTCTTACTCGAGACACTTTGTATAGAATATAAAATCCCACTAGATTAACAAGCAAGTGTCCCTTTGTCTCCATTTACTTCCTTTAATTGCCTGCAGCAGTGAACTCTGCTGTTTCTTTTATTTGATTCATAATTTCACGCTTCTACTTACAGAGTGTTGGACTAAAGACCGACCTCTCTTCCATCACTGATGGAGACTAGCACACCCAGAAGAACGATCATGATCGAAGCCGGACTAGAATAATTCATTCTCCTTGTGTGGAAGTCTGAAGTTTATTGTTCGGATGTTTCCATTTGAGACATGATGACAAGAGCTCATCTCCTATCCTGCTGCTGTCACACATTTTTTTCTACTACCAGCCTGAGCCGAGAGAGGAATCTGCAGAGAAGAGAAATGTGGGTTAAGTGCAAAAGCTCCGTGAATGAAAGAGTAAAAACCGGCAGATGAAACTGACAGCTGCAGCAGAGGAACAGACGAACTGCTGCAATAAAAGCTGCACAAACATTAACTGTAATAGATTCAATGTCTGTTGGCCATTTGTGTTCAGAGTCCTGTTGGCTTTTAGTAGACTGATAAGAGTCAGACGACGTGATGCAAGTCATTCTTGACGTCAGGAAATCAGACCTTCTGAACGGCTTTGAATACTGACGTTTGTTGTCTTTGTGCTTCTTTCCACTTGTTTTCAGTTCTGTATCTGGCCCTTTCAAAGGAAAGTGTTTGTTTACTCTGTAAAGCTGCTTAATGCTGACAAAAAGAACTTCCTGAAATAAAAGACTAAACTAAAACGACTCCATTTGTCCATTTTCATCTTCTCTCTGCTTCAGGCTAAAGAACTGGAGAGTAAAGAAGCCACAGCTTAAAAACCCTTTAGATCGTCCCGACGGGGCTTTCTGAAGGGTTAAAGCTAACGGGGATGACCGTTATAATCATGTTACCTGAGAACAAATAACACACCTCAGACCTTCTTT
>SSNQ01033869.1:32397-34897 GCA_006942095.1 Nothobranchius kuhntae | reverse complement strand
CGACCTGGGACCCAGGGGCGACCAGCCCCGCCGGGGTCCCAACAGAGCCCAGGGGCCTACGCAACATTCTTGGTGGAGATGTTGTGCAATGGCAGTGCTTCATGATCCACCAGGACTAACTCAAAACAAAACCCCCATGTGCTCCGGTGAAACAGCCGGATTTCATCTGTCCCGCTGAACTCCAACAGCACCTCCGTTAAACTTACAGGTTAGGAGGAAAGAAGGACCCCAACGGCAGCTTGTTACCTGCATAAAATACAATTCAGAGGCAGAGATGTGGCTGACGAACAGGAGATCAAATACTTATTTCATCCATGAAACTGTGGAAACTGATTCCTGACCTTTGTTTGCAAATACATTTCTTTGCTTATCTCTTGCTGTTACCACTGACATTATTACACAGAGGTCATTTCTGGGTGAGCAGTAGATCAAACAGCCTCCCCCCACGGACGAACGCTGTCCGAGTCCCTCCGTGGTTACGCTCAGACCTAAATGACACACAGCTAGCAGAGTCATGAAACTGCTTCATAGCAACAAAACCAAAAAGAAAACAAGTACAATTCTGTAAATGACACGTCTCACAATTTCATTCTTCAGGCAAGACGTGTTATTATTATTGTTGACGTATAATTATCTCTTCAATAAACAGGCGTCTGAGCACCAGTATTCATTCTAAATCACACGAATAAACAACAAAATGATCCATCTCAGCCACAATAATGTGTTAGTTTTTGCACTGACGTGGTTTCACAGTTAATAATCCAGCCAAATGATCCTGTATGAAAGAAAAACACCTGCTTTTACCTTCTTAATGCAGGAGTCTGAGCAGTTTCAGGTTCTTCAGGTCTAAAAACTAACACACAAATGATAACAGCTGGAGGAGATCACTGACGGTTCCGCTACGATAAAGGAGATTGTTCTGGTTCTAAGAGGGTGAAGTCTGAAGAATGAAGATCAGCCTAAAGGTGAGAGGGTGAGACTTGGTTAATACATGAAAAGTCACAACTAACAGGTCTGATATCTCTGCTCACAGTTCTCAGAAAAATCAAGGTTTTATCTACACATTCAGCTGGTTTATCTTTCCTTTATGACTTTATATTACTGATAAACTACTTTATAATACTATTTATTAATATTCATTAAAGGTGTGGAACACTGAAAAACGTTTTTAATGATTATTTCTAATTCTAACGGGTCACTCTGTTTCATGCAGGCTGAACATGAAAATAGTCTCCTTCACCTATGTCCAGCTTTTGCTCTGATAGAAAACAGACGGTGAAACTCTAGGATTAGAAAATCCTGACAGATGTACGTCACACTGTCACTAACATTCATGGACTCACCCATCGGGGAAGCAGAACTCCTACAGGCTTGTGTTATCATAGGCGACACACACAGTGATGTATGAGAAGTGAAATTAAGCTTATAGGATTTACAGAAAGTCTGCAATAATTGTTTAAACAAAACTAGACAGGTGCATACATTTGGGCACTGTTGTTATTTTATTGATTCCAAAAGCTTCAGAACTAATTGCTGGAACTCGGTATAAGTTTGGTAAGCTCAGTGACCCTTGACCTCCAAGCATTAAGGGGGCCAACTGCTCGTTTCCCTCCTCTTTGAATATTCTGTGAAGAGCAGCAACATGACGGTCTAAAACAACTCCCACATGACCTGAAAACAGATTGTTCACTATCCTTCTTCTTCTGGCTCTTGGAGAGTACAGATGTTTTTTTTTCCTCCTCTCCTCCATATCTTATCCCAGGGCTGTCTGTCTTTGGGTGTATGGCGCTTCTGCATTTTTTTCTGTAAACTGGAAATTATTAAAAATTAATCTGGTCAGTTGGTCTCTCAATGTGATTGACAACATTATTTCAACGATGAGAAGGGGCTCCCGGTTGCCCCTCTGGGACAGAGCCAGCTGGGTATATCATGGACTCCTGGAAACAGTAGAACCTGATCTGCCTCTCTCAACTGTCTGTAGAGGATTCTGAAGACGTCTGGATCTGTGTGGTGTTGGTGTCAGGTTTCCTGCTGTTTGGCCTGAGTGATTATCTGGCTTACCGGAAAATTAATGAGCTGTCGAGGAATATTGGCTCAATCCCGGAGCTCAGGGATGGATTACACCGCGCTGTGAATGCACAAACTCATTTAATTGTCAAGATGAGTCGTAAGCTTGGAACTTTAGCTGAGATTCAGACTCTGGCACAGAAGATGGATTCGATCAAAGAGCGAGTTGACGGTTCAGCACGGATTGGGATAGATTAATTACGCCATTATTAGATTCAGAGGGGTTGAGGACCAACAGAACTTTAAGACAGAGAGGAAATTATCTCTGTCTGGCCCCAAAACAAGTTCTTGTCTGCATCTGGAGCCCTTGAGCCTGTGAGGCTGAAGAGATTACTCCCCCGCAGAAGAAATGTGGAATGCTGCCGTCGCCATGGCAACTCTGTCTCCCTATCCCAGCCTGGGCGGGACTGTGACCGGTGAAGGCTGTTGAATC
>SSNQ01033869.1:17500-22546 GCA_006942095.1 Nothobranchius kuhntae | reverse complement strand
GTGAGAGGATGGGCAGATGCTAGATGATCTGTGAAATGAGAAAAGGAGCAGGAAACAAAAGTAACTTTGTTTTATACCATTTTCATCACGTTGGAACATTTAGAAACTCGTTAAATCATTTTTAAATGAACTAAATAAATGAATGATGAAGCTAGTTGGATGTACATGAAACAAAAATAAACAACCACTGATGAACTGGAGTCTGGTTCTAGACCTGCAGAAAGAGGATGACAACACACAGCAATACAACTAGAGCAAACTATCACTGCGTCAACCTGATGAGGAAATATAAAATCAACATTGTTTAACTGTGTAGTGATCTGTAGTTTTGTATATTTATACACTGTAATTAGATCTAAGTATTATAATCAGAAGTGGTTGTTTTTATCATCAGGGAGTTTACTTAAACACTCTGTATTGACTGAGAGACAAGAAAAGAGAGAGTTGGGATCGTTTAAGAATCTTTAATTTCTACAATTATAAATTCTTACAATCTACCAGGACTATCTCTGTGATGTATGCATATGGATTTGGATGTTATAGTGTTGGTGTGTGTGTGTGTGTGTGTGTTGTTCAGAATCTCTAGGCTGACGTAGCGAATCTGGTTGTTATGACTAGGCTACCACGAGGCTTCAGAAGCTGATGACATGAGCCGCCATTTTGTGCCGTGACCACGTACCCTGTGGAGCCTCCCGTGTAGATCAGGAAATGCCAGGTCCTAAGACCTCGGATGTACTGGAGCTGGTAGAACAGCGGTCGCAGCACTACAAAGCCCGTCTGAGGATAGCTCCGGTAGTAGTAGCAGATCTCGGCGTGTTCAGCTCTTACTGTGAAGGAACGTCGTCTTGTTGTTCAAACGACGGAAATCTCCAGCTTGACAGTTCTCAGCTTAAAATAGGAAAGTGCATCTGGCCAGTCTGCAACTTTCTTAATGATGACGATGGAACTCCTTAGAATCTCCAGCTGAACAGAACTGAGGTTAAAAAGGAACTGAGTATAAAATGGCGTTGCCTTGTTTTATATCCCCCAGTTGTTTAAAAATCTTAGTAAACCGGATTGGACAACTTAAGTAAACAACCCAGATTCTCTCTACGACAGACGAAAGTTCTGATTGGTAGAGAACAATGTGTCATGCGTTTCCATGTCAATGTAGATCAGTCTGTCTGGTGCAGTCCTGTTTATTCATTAAACACATAACTCATGACATCTTTATTTCACAGATCATTCACCTGATTATTACTGATCAACATATGCTTTGATTAGCTTTATCACAAATAAAGTACTTTGATTAATTAATGGAAAGCATTCTTCTTCTCTTCTTCTGTCTCTTCTCCTGGAATGTAAACATACTGAAACCAGCATCCGACCTTGGCGATGTTACTGTGTGAAGGGGCAGCTGTTAAGGGCAGACCATTATAATATTCATAACGCTACAACTGAACAATCACACGATAATAAATCACAGTGCATTTAGTGTCAACCACAGCCGTAAGATATGTGTTGAACGTGCCTATACGTCTATACTTATGAGAGCACCTTGTGAGCACCTGTGTAAGTACACGCGCTTGTATATGTACGGTTTCTCTATAGGAGTGTCCAATAGAGAGTGTGAGGGGCCACAGATCTGCCCCCCAAAGATGTGTAGGAGATGGAGGGAGCTCCAAGTCCCAGAGATCCAGGAGCTGTCCCAGAGCACAGGGACTCCAGGGAGACAGCAACCAGAAAAGCCCCCGCCCTCCTCGACAGTTGCAGAGGATCGTCCTGGGGGTCACAACCAGCAGCCGGCAGAGCCCCGGGAGACGTCGACGGCAAGCCCACAGGCCCGCCTGCAGCCTCCCACCCCCTAGCCGGCCAAGCCCGGAACCCAGCGACCTGGGACCCAGGGGCGACCAGCCCCGCCGGGGTCCCAACAGAGCCCAGGGGCCTACACAACATTCTTGGTGGAGATGTTGTGCAATGGCAGTGCTTCATGATCCACCAGGACTAACTCAAAACAAAACCCCCATGTGCTCCGGTGAAACAGCCGGATTTCATCCATCCCGCTGAACTCCAACAGCACCTCCGTTAAACTTACAGGTTAGGAGGAAAGAAGGACCCCAACGGCAGCTTGGTACCTGCATAAAATACAATTCAGAGGCAGAGATGTGGCTGACAAACAGGAGATCAAATACTTATTTCGTCCATGAAACTGTGGAAACTGATTCATGACTTTTGTTTGCAAATACATTTCTTTGGTTATCTCTTGCTGTTACCACTGACATTATTACACAGAGGTCATTTCTGGGTGAGCAGTAGATCAAACAGCCTCCCCCCACGGACGAACGCTGTCCGAGTCCCTCCGTGGTTACGCTCAGACCTGAATGACACACAGCTAACAGAGTCATGAAACTGCTTCATAGCAACAAAACCAAAAAGAAAACAAGTACAATTCTGTAAATGACACGTCTCACAATTTCATTCTTCAGGCAAGACGTGTTATTATTGTTGACGTATAATTATCTCTTCAATAAACGGGCATCTGAGCACCAGTATTCATCCTAAATCACACAAATAAACAACAAAATGATCTCTCTCAGCCACAATACTGTGTTAGTTTTTGCACTGAACTGGTTTCACAGTTAATAATCCAGCCAAATGATCCTGTATGAAAGAAAAACACCTGATTTTACGTTCTTAATGCAGGAGTCTCTGAGCAGTTTCAGGTTCTTCAGGTCTAAAAACTAACACACAAACAGCTGGAGGAGATCACTGACGGTTCCGCTACGATAAAGGAGCTTGTTCTGGTTCTAAGAGAGTGAAGTCTGAAGAATGAAGATCAGCATAAAGGTGAGAGGGTGAGACTTGGTTAATACATGAAAAGTCACAACTAACAGGTCTGATATCTCTGCTCACAGTTCTCAGAAAAATCAAGGTTTTATCGACACATTCAGCTGGTTTATCTTTCCTTTATGACTTTATATTACTGATAAACTACTTTATAATACTATTTATTAATAATTCATTAAAGGTGTGGAACACTGAAAAACGTTTTTAATGGTTATTTCTGATTCTAACGGGTCACTCTGAGTGTTTCATGCAGGCTGAACATGAAAATAGTCTCCTACACCTATCTCCTGCATTAGCTTCTGAAAGAAAACAGACGGTGAAACTCTAGGATTAGAAAATCCTGACAGATCTACGTCACACTGTCACTAACATTCATGGACTCACCCATCGGGGAAGCAGAACTCCTACAGGCTTGTGTTATCATAGGCGACACACACAGTGATGTATGAGAAGTGAAATTAAGCTTATAGGATTTACAGAAAGTCTGCAATAATTGTTTAAACAAAACTAGACAGGTGCATACATTTGGGCACTGTTGTTATTATAGCAAAGCTGCCCTCCCTGTGGAGGGTAACTCTGAAGTGCCTTTTTTCCTCCATCTGACCCAATCCTCATGTAAACCCTCTGATCTCTATTAAGGTAGCGCAACTCAGGTTGCGAATGACCACAGTCACCAATTCTTGTCATGTGTCTATGCCTATGTACAGTATGTCTGATCTCAGAATTGTGTGTACAGAAACTCTAATTTCCCTCTGGGATTAATAAAGTATCTTTGAATTGAATTGAATTGAACTGAATCCTGGTTTAGAGGAAGGATGCAGAAAGCTGTCTCAGAGATTTCAGCTGTCTGTTTCCACCGTTAGGAACATATTGAGGAAGTGCAAGACCACAGGCACAGTTCAAGTTAAGGCTCCGAGTGGCAGACCAAGAAACATCTGGGATAAACAGAAGAGAAGAATGGTGAGAACAGTCAAGAGTCCACCCACAGACGAGCACCAAAGACCTACAGCATCATCTTGCTGCAGATGGAGTAAATGTGCACTATTCGGTGCACTTTACACAAGGAGATGCTGTATGTGAGAGTGATGCAGAGGAAGCCCTTTCTTCACCCACAACACAAACAGAGCAGCTGGAGTGTTGCTAAAGCCAGCTTCATTCTGGAATAAGGTGCTGTGGACTGATGAAACTACAACGGAGTTATTTGGGCAGAACAAGGGCATTATGTATGGAGGAAGAAGAACACAGCATAACAAGAAAAACACCTGCTACCTACATCTACAGTGTGAGTTAAAGAGAGCTGTCCCTGCTCAGAAGCATCAAACCTGAATGAACTATAGATGTTTGTGAAGAAGAAAGGTCCAAAGTACCTCCAACAGAATCCAGACTCTTATTGGAAGCTACAGGAAGTGTTCAGAGGCGGTTATTTCTGCAAAAGGAGGATCTACTAAATATACAGGGTTTTCCCTGCATTCAAATTTGCATGGCGGCCGCCTTCAGCTAATTTTGTGCCGTCCAAGCCTGATTTCACTCAGCCCCTGGCTAAATGGATGTTATTTTAACTGCAGTTGCAGCATTGTGCCACTACAGGGGCGCTGTATCAGCAGCGGTGCACAGAAAAGCGCTAAAACCGCTGCAGTAAAAGATCAAAAATAGCTTTTCTCGCTAGTTGGTTCAAATCTATGTTTGGTGCTATTGATGTCCTGATTTTCCCCCAGGCTCTTCCATATCAGAGCAGGGCTGTATAGTGAGACGAAAAAAACTGTCTGTGCATGTCTGTCTATTTTTAAACGTAGCACTGGTGCAACATCTTTGAATTACTATTTTCCCCAGAACTTTATTGAACAAAAGGAAGTTTCGTGTAAGAAAAAGGCTTTTTACTGGCGCACAGTGTGGTCATCTGGATGCAGTGGAGGAAAATATAGGAGCCAGTGAAGGCAGAACCAGTCCAAAGTTTGGGATCAAAAGTGCAGCTACACGCAGCTGGCTAATGCTAAAGCTAACTGTCATGGTCTGTGTCAGCCCCTTCCTTTTTTGTGCCTCCTGGTGTCCTCCATCCTTCTCTAGATTCCCTCTTGTGTCCCTTTGTTCCCCAGCTCCTCTTGTGCTCCACTCCAGGTTCCCCCCTTGTGCTCTCTTAGCGCCCTCATGTGTCCTTGTCTGCATCCGTGTTATGTGTCTTATGTTTTAGCCCTTTGGCGCCCTCATGTGTCCTTTTTCTGT
>SSNQ01033869.1:0-12500 GCA_006942095.1 Nothobranchius kuhntae | reverse complement strand
TCAACACAGCTGATTTGTTTCATGCCATGATGAATCGCTTCTGTAGACACCAAAGAAGGCTGAGGAGACATTTCAGCTGTTAGATTAAAGTGTTAAAAAAGGCCATTGCATAGCGAGGAGACACGTTTCTGTTTGACCACAGATAATTAATAACGGTCACACCATTTTATATTTATTCCATTCGTGCTTTATAGTGTCACCAGTGAAAAAAAAAACAAGCATAGCTGTAGTTTATACCCACCTGTTCTCTGCTTTAAGTGTTTTTCCCCAAAGGGCACCGTTTGTTCCTTATGTTCGACTTTACTTCTGGAGCGGCCCGTTAACAGGCAGGAGAGAATGAGCCCAATCAAAGTTTAAAAAGTGTCGGTTTGGTGGGGAAGGTAAATTATACTGAGAGAAAAGCACCATTGGGGAGCTGTCAGTGTAATGCACACTAGTGTGTGTGTAGAACCATCAGAGAAAGCTCATTCTTATTCGTTGCCCAGCCTCTTGCCAAGTTTTGGAGTTCCACAGCTGCTATTATTCAGCTTCCTCTTCAAATATTCAATTATCATTAACCTCTAGTTTTTGCACAGCAACTGTGAGGTCAGTTCTTCTGTGTGAGGCCTCGGAGGTCCTCCAGTTGTTAAATAACAAAGAAAACTTCTCAGCCAGTTCTGATTAGTATAATCGGCTTTTTGCTGGAGTTCCTCTTTGTGTCACACGAGGTTAAAACAACGTAAAGCTCATTCAGCAGAAGGCAAGTGTTTCACACAAAAGTTAAAAAAAGCTGTGTGTGGATGCAGTTCAGCTGAATGGGAACCATTTTATATTCTGTTAGTGTTTAAATAAAGCCAAGTATTTCAGCGAACCGGACTGACCTGCTACATTGTTTATTTTTATTCACCTTTGTAGGTGAATCACTTCAATTATTGTGATTGAATCAAATTTCAACGGTTCAGTTCAACGGTACTACTTACAGAAAACCTGATCCTAATCACGGTCTGCAAAAGTCTGTTCAACACATACGGAAATACAGTATGGTGGCCCCCAGAGGCCAGAATTAGACACTGCTGCCCAAGAACCTTCTGCGGCAAATGGAATCATTGATACAGGTGAGGATCTAAATATGGTGCTAAAGAATATTTGTTTGGTAAAAGCAACAAGGACCCACACCGGGTGCACAGGTGTGCATGATTTCAGAGGTCTGACATTTAAAATCCTTGTTTCATTGATATCAGGTAACGGTCTAATTGTCTGAGATGTTGTTGTGCATGCGTGTGTGTGTGTGTGTGTGTGTGTGTGTGTGTGTGTGTGTGTGTGTGTGTGTGTGTGTGTGTGTGTGTGTGTGTGTGTGTGTGTGTGTGTGTGTGAACATGCTCACTCACTTACTCATCTCACCCTTCATATAAACTCTCATAACTGCAGCAATGTGGGGAGTGTAAATCCACACTGTCCTTATTCTGGTGTCTTACTTGATTTTGTTTTTCAGACTGTAAACGGTCACAACTTGAGCCAAACATGTTTCTAATAAAAACAACTGCTATGGATGAAGCTAAAAGCCTGTGAAGGTAGAAGATCTGCAGGCCAAAAGCCAGAATAACACTCCTGGTAATTGAAAGCANGAGACAGGTGTGAACATGCTCACTCACTTACTCATCTCACCCTTCATATAAACTCTCATAACTGCAGCAATGTGGGGAGTGTAAATCCACACTGTCCTTATTCTGGTGTCTTACTTGATTTTGTTTTTCAGACTGTAAACGGTCACAACTTGAGCCAAACATGTTTCTAATAAAAACAACTGCTATGGATGAAGCTAAAAGCCTGTGAAGGTAGAAGATCTGCAGGCCAAAAGCCAGAATAACACTCCTGGTAATTGAAAGCAGCTCCAGGTTGATAGCCTAGTGAACTAGACCAAATTCTTGCTTTGCAAAGAATGGTCTAGGCATGCTCCATTAGAACCTCAGCAGCTCCTACCAGGACTCTGGCTAGCCAATCACAGCTCTCTAGAGGGGTTTCAAACACATAAAGAGCTGTGATTGGTCCATAATGGTGGGCCAATCATAGTGCTCTATCTGCTTAGTGAACAAATCACAGAGCTTTATCCGCTTTGTGGGCCAATCAGGGCACTCTGTATGCCTGGTGGGTGGGATGATGCAACAGGGTGAAACAAGACTATGTCACATTCATTGTCCAGTGGAATGCGGAGATCATTTGAAAGACAACGGTAGAACCCGCCCCACAACCGAGAGCCGTCAATGGAGCATGGCCAGACTAAATAATACATTTATTTAGTCTGGCTTGCCAGGCTACCAGGTTGAGCTAAATGAACTACATCCTGCATCAGTTTGTCTGGTTGTGGGCATCTCTGATGCTTTAGGAGATCTCTGACTTTCTGTTGTTCCAGCTGCAACACCACCAGTTTAGTCCGTTGAAAACTCCAGTTCAATCTGCAGTCTCGACTGCAGCACTGAATCATCTACAGGCTGTAAAACTAACAAGAAGGCAGCTTGTGCTGGTACAGGAGGTTTTCTGTGTTAAAGCGTTAAATATCGGTGTCAAAGGTTAGGGCTGTGGGTTGGTGTGTGTGTTTTCTGTGCTGACCTCATTTCTACCTGTGGCCTCTGGGCGGCATGTGGAGCCGCTTGCCTCACGGCTCCCCTTCTACGGGCAGGGACTGCAGGGTTTTCTCACACATCTGCGACTCATTCACTCATCTGACAGCAGGATACACTGTAAAAAAAGACAGCCTCAAAAAGTTGTTTCAATTTATTTCCTATTTCATTTAAGTCTCCCTGTTGAGTTTTAATTGTTAAACTCAATTTTGTGTGTTTTGATATCGAAAACTTGAAATTGCTTATTTCAACAAATGATTATATTTTCCTCATTCTCGTGCGTTCAGTCAACTTAAAACGACAATTTATAGATTAAAAATGGCCCCGCCCACTGTGGAAGCTGCAGTGGGTGAGGTGCATTGTGGGTAGTCATGTTCTTAGTTATTTTGTTCTAATTTGAGGTGTTTATGCACATTTATTGTGGGCAGTTGTGTTGTTCTTAGTTTTTGCTTTGTTTGGTGTCCCAAAGGTGGAGTTATTTTTTTGTTGTCACACTGGCACCGAAAGTGAGGAGGGGGGTTGTCGGAATGAGAACGCTGTGCCGTTTCACTGTATTGCAATAAATAAAGTTGTAGTTCTCGTTAAAAGCTCAGGACTCAGCTCCTTGTGTTGTGAATGAGATGTGAGGTAGCCAGCATTGTTCATTGTTGTTGTTAGCTTCCTGCTTCACCGTTTGCCTGCTTTGGCATGACAGCTGATGTTTAGATAACACGAGTTCAAACAATGAATGTTCAGTTAACAAAAACTTTTAATTTGAATGGACAACCATACAAGACTAACTCAAATTTATAAGTTAACATAATGTAGAATTGCGTTTTTTTAACAAGACAAACTGATTTTTCCACTTTGTAATCAAATAAGATTTGTAGTTTCGACTCACAATATAATATTCAAACAAAGCATAGTTATTGTTTATGATATTTGTACAATTTGACATATAGAGTTAAAAGAAAGTGTCCATTTAAGTTGGCACGACTCAAGTTTTTAAAGCAGCTGTTGAACTTTTGTTTTTAAGTTATTCTGGCCTACAATTTATTACAGTGTAGGAGGATCCAGGAGCCGGTTGTTTTTCGCCAGAATGTATTTTTGTTTATGTCAATTCTGGAACTTCCTTTAATTATTACTGACTTAGAAATTCAAGTTAAAGACACCATTGGCTCTGCTTTTCAGACCCAGATCTTTTTTTAATGTATTATGATTTTTTTTATTGGGGCTTCATCCTTTTAATAAATGTTCATATGAGCAGTTCCTCTTTCCCAGGTGTCTTCTTTTATGCAATGTTGTTACCTAACAAAACTAGAATGTAAATGTTGTGTTCATTCTAAACAAAATAAAACAGCAACAGGAAAATTCTGTAAGACTGATTACATTATAGGTTACTGTAGAATATACAGTAAATATCTGGCAACCCTGCTTCCACTACTTTGTTGCAAACTTACTTTTTACAGTGTGTGGTGTATTAACAAAGTGTGATTCTGAAAGTTTCTGTACAAATATATTGTTTTACCTTTTCATCAAGAACACATTTCCTTTCATTATAATTAGCTAATGCTTAAACAAGTAAACTGATACTAAAATACCGTATTGACCCGAATATAAGACGAGGTATTTTTCATAGAAAACTATTTAAAATGTGGGGTTGTCTTATAATCAGGGTTTAACTATTACACGCCCGTAACCGCAGAGGGCGCCGGGCTGTGTGTTCTCACAGAGAGGAGAGGTCCGGAGCAGAGTGGACCGAAAGTGGGGAGAGTTAACGAGCTAAAAGGCAGAGTTATGCAAATTTTAAGATGACGGTGGTCATTTCAGCAGAAGCGTCAAACATTACATGTATGGATGTCTAGGATGGCAGTGAGGAAGGCATTCTGGGAGGAGTCTGCAGGTGTAGCGATCTGATGGTACACCTGGACGCAGCAGCATTAGAGAGTACAGCGAGGCAGAGGGCGTCTGAATAAAAGCTTCAATTAACTTTTTATTTCACATGTCAGCAAAATTCTGATAGTTTGCATTAAAATAGTATTTTTGCTCAGCATTTGTTCTCCAATTTTCAATTAAAAAAAGTTAATTTATGTAACGTGATGAAGGAGCCATTTCTCAAGGTTATTATCCTCTAACCACTGTTCCCTTTGACACAGCGCCAGAGTGCATGAAACAGCCTCAAGGTCATGCATTCGCTTCTAAACTGTTTATGTTCCAGCAATGAAGACAGAAGATGAAGACTCTTTTCTTTTCTTTCATTAGATCAAAGAACTCTATTTTCAATAAAGCTAATCAAAACAACTGTTAGTCAATAATACAATGTGACCGATCTGTGAAATCACAATATTATGATTGATATGTTTTTAATAAGGTAATATGACTTATTTTAGTCACTAGACACGCTGATACATTAAGGTAAATAATCACATGACACATTGCTGTTGCTGATCCAATCAGAACCTTCCCCGTCTGAAGCGTGGCAGAGTCTCTGTGGTGTTTATTAATTCTGTCAGCTTTGATTCGTCCGGAATCAAAAACATCCAGATTAATAAAACAGTTCCAACACCATTTTAATTCAGTATTCAACAATATCTCAAGATCCCCTGGAGTTCACCGCATGCTAAGTGAAGTATGGACAGGCCATCTGTACTTCTCTTTTTAAGCTACGATCTATCAAGCTGGGAAAAATCTGTCGTTGTTACCAACTAACAACGGTACCTTCAGAATAAAAGCTGAACTCCCTGACCCAAGGAGGGTCCCATTTTTGACGCTGTGAAACAACTGTCACTGCTTACCTGGAGACAATCCAAGGACTAGTCTGTCGTGCTGTGACGCTGTACCATTGTCAACCATGACTTCCTTTTGTCCACACTCTCTAGCATGGGCATCACAAAAAAAGCATATGCCTGGTTTGAATCGTACCTCACAGGACAATCATTCAGTGTTTCTTGGCTTGGACAATCCTCTACCATGCACTATCTTGCCACAGGAGTCACCCAGGGCTCTGTACTAGGACCTCTTCTCTTTGCCATATATACCACCTCACTTGGTGAGATAATTCGATCACATGGTTTCTCCTACCACTGCTATGCAGACGACACCCAGCTCTATCTGTCATTTCCATCGGACGACCAAACTGTCTCTGCACGAATATCAAACTGTCTCTCTGACATATCAAAATGGATGAAATCCCACCATCTTCAACTCAACCTCTCTAAAACTGAACTACTTTTCATCCTAGCAAAACCATCCATACAGCACAATATCTCAATCCAGAATGACTTCCTATCTCTGGCTCCTTCAAAGGCAGTTCGAAATCTGGCTGTTGTGATTGATGAACACCTGAGCTTTAAAGATCATGTTGCTTCTGTTGCTCGTTCATGCCGCTTTGTGCTGTATAACATACGAAAGATCAGACCATACCTACCACAACATGCCACCCAGCTCCGGGTACAATCTACTGTCATCTCCCGCCTCGATTACTGCAATGCCCTTCTAACTGGTCTTCAAGGCTATACTGTGAGACCTCTTCAAATGGTCCAGAACGCAGCGGTGCGTCTGGTCTTCAATCAGCCAAAAAGAGCACACGTCACCCCTCTGTTCATTGAGCGCCACTGGCTACCGCTAGCAGCACGCATCAAATTCAAATTGCTAACACTAGCATACAAAGTCCGAGATGGTATGGCTCCCATCTACCTGAATCCTCTTGCAAAGGCTTACGTCTCAGCCCAGCCGCTCCGGTCATCACAGGATTGTCGGCTAGCAGTGCCTACACCACGCTCAGGACAATCCAGACTTTTCTCATGCATTGTTCCACAAATGTGGAATGACCTTCCAAGCACTACCAGAACAGGGGCTTCCTTTTCAATTTCAAGAAACTCCTGAAGACCCTGCTCTTCAGAGAACATCTTCTTAACTAGCACCCTGCCTGCACCCATCCCCCCTCTCTACTGTCCACTCCTTGTTCCCTACTCTTCATGACTGATGTCAAGTTGTTGTTGTTAGCCTCAAGGGCAATATGCCGATTATCACTTGTAAGTCGCTTTGGACAAAAGCGTCTGCTAAATACATAAACATAAACATTGGCTCCAGTACCGGAAGGAAGGTCCTGCAGGACCTGGGCATTCTAGATCCATCGTGGAGGTCTCACTGAAGGGTATGTGGATGTGACAAAACTGGCTTCTCATGAGTTTATGACCACGGGCTCAAACTTGATCAGTTAGGAGCAAAACATCATCTCCCACTCAAACTCTGCTTCTTCGGATGCGGAGGTTCTGAACTTGACATCGTTCACACACACACACCATTCACCTCACACTTCATTCCAACAGAACATACATCATTAGTTAGTCTTGTTAAATTGTTTAAAAATCATTTAGTAATAAATTGTCTTAAACGTTTGAAAGTTTCTCTCTCTTCTCTTGTCTCTCAGTTCATGCAAAGTGTTATTTAAAGTCCCTGTAATAAAAAGATCCAATCTTTTGATATAAATTACCCAGTGTCCATTAGATGGGATTCATACTAGATATGAATCTTTAATGTCTTATGGTCATTAATTAAATGTAATTCTAATCCATTACATTTAAAAAGTGATATATATTTTTTTTATCCTTTCCTGAAGATTAGTCTTGGAAAGGGGCGTTGTCTTATAATAAGGGTAGTCCTATATTCGGGTCAGTACAGTAAGTTACAATGTTAAAAGATCCACACTGTTGGACAAAAACTGGTATTACTTATAGGTCCAGTAACAACAAAGCCAGGTCACCATCATATTTTGTAGCCTTCTTTAGCTCCTTCAAGCCAAGTTGGCCGGTCAGGTTTCTGGTTAGAGAACTGAAGCCAGACTGAAAGCAAAAGCCTAAAGCTGTCATGTTCTGCGGGTGGAGGTGGCAGACCATGTATGGTGGTGGGTTCCAGGAGGCAGAAGAGCAGGCAGATGGATGAAAAAATAAAAAGATGTTTATTTGTAGGACGGGAGCAACAGGACGAACGAACATGCACCAGCGACAATGAACCGACAAAGACAACAACCAGGAGGGAGGTATAAAGAGAACCAGGAACACATGGGCAGAGTAATCAGGGACAGGTGAGAACAATAAGGCTAATGAGGGCAGGAGAGACACAGTCAGGGAGGCCGGGGCGGATCATGACAGTACCCCCCCCCCCCCCCCCAAGGGGCGGATACCAGACGCCCACAAGCCACAGAGCACAGGAGACACAGGGATGAACGAAGACCAGACTAGGGCACACAAGACCAGGGAACACGGAAGACGAGACCAGGAAACAAACACAGTCCAGGGCTGCGGAGCAGGAGCCTCTAAGAGTAGGCGGCACTCCGTCTTACGACCAACAGACGTGTCCACAAACTTAGACCAAGGAAACTCAGACTCGAAGACTTGGGACTCGAACACTTGGCACAGGGACTCGAACACTTGACTGGGACACGAAGACTTGACGGGGACACGAAGACTTGACTTGACTTGACTTGACACGTAGACTTGACTTGACATGTAGACTTGACACGTAGACTTGACTTGACTTGACACGTAGACTTGACTTGACACGTAGACTTGACTTGACTTGACACGTAGACTTGACTTGACACGAAGACTCGACTTGACTTGACATGAACACTTGACTCCAGGAACACAGGACACCAGGAACACTGAGACAAACTGCAGCAGCAGGCGTGGGACCCAGCAGGAACTGCAGCAGCAGGCATAGGCCCCAGCAGGAACTGCTGCGTGGAGAACCTGCAGGCACAGACCCTGCAGGCGTGGACCAGGAAATGGTTGAGCAGCAGGAGCGACGCGTGGAAGCCCAGCTCGGCGGCAGGTACTCGACATCCAATCAGAGCAGGTGCACATCCCGATCTGCTGGGTCCATCGGCGGAGGCTCGGGTGAAGGGAAGCCGGAGAAGAGCGGGGAGACCAGCCCTACCACACCAGAGAATAATGGCGTGCGTAGGGGGTGTAATTCCCTTGAAGCTCCAGGATCCGCGGTTTCCAGGAGATGAATGGGACGGGGCGAAACAGCAGGAGGAGAATGACCCTGGCCACCCCGAAGACAAATAGGATGCGCCAGGATCTCCCAGAGGAACTTCGACCACCCCGAGAACAGGTAGGATGCGCCGAAAACACAAACTCCAGGCCAGAAATCTTCCACAGCTGAAACGGACAAAAAAGAAAAAAATAATCCTCCAGAAGCAGCTGTTAGCTCACCACAGGTCCAGGTTTGGTCGGTTCATTCTGTCATGTTCTGCGGGTGGAGGTGGCAGACCATGTGTGGTGGTGGGTTCCAGGAGGCGGAAGAGCAGGCAGACGGATGAAAAAATAAAAAGATGTTTATTTGTAGGACGGGAGCAATGGGACGAACGAACATGCACCAGCGACAATGAACCGACAAAGACAACAACCAGGAGGGAGGTATAAATACACAAGGGAATCAGGAACACATGGGCAGAGTAATCAGGGACAGGTGAGAACAATAAGGCTAATGAGGGCAGGAGAGACACAGTCAGGGAGGCCGGAGCGGATCATGACAAAAGCGTTTTGCTTTATTTCTCTAACATCACCGATTAGATATAAATCATTACAAAAATAACCTTCAGACAATTCAAAGTACAAATCTGAGGAGATGTAATCATTCTGTGGAAGACTTGATTATTGCATGAGGCTGGATCAGCAAGCTTATAAAACACAACATCAATCAAATCAAAGATACTTTATTAATGCCAGAGGGTAATTAGTTAAAGAATCAAATGTTTTCTTTAGAGAGACAAGAGATCACTGAGAAGACCAGTGGCTGTGTCTTTCTGAAAGTGTCGAGGAAAGTTTGAGTGTTTCTCAATGTCAAGGCGCCCAGCCCAGCAAGGCCATGTCTTACGCCAGATGCCTTGCCTTCAAGCACACTGTCCTCCTCGGTCAAAGAAAACGGTAAATGGAACAGACTTACCTCACGTCATAAGACGAGTGAGCTAACGTTACATTTTATACATATACGTTTCAATATACATATATAACAAGACTTTTTAAATTGTGTATATATTTGTTAAATTAAATGTGTAAGCGAGTTACTACCCACTAGCCACCGAAGCTGCAACTACTAAGCAACTAACCAAACATAAATAACTTCTTTGGATAGAAAAGACATTTCAGACATCAGCCTGATAGCTACAATCTGTTGACTTACAGTAAAACTGGAAATTTGCCCCCGAAGTAGCTGCCGGCTTCTGATCTACCATCCTTTTGAAAATATCGTGGCGTATTCTGGGTAATGTTTGACCAAGGCTAGGCTACAAGGCATCTCCCATATATCCTTGCTCAGCTAGCTAAACGGCTAATGTAACCCAGTAGATAAAAGAAAAAAAAATCAAGGCATTTTATCAGCCTACTTCCATGTTTTAATTTTGGAAAGCATTTTTATTTCGAAAAGACTGAAGTGTACTGTCTTTGTTTGATTGCGGTTGGCACTCCCGTCGAGTTAAACTTGCCCTCTCATTTGTTGAGAGTGGCGTTAGTCCCGCCTTCCTACAAGCTGAGCGAATCAGGCGCCGTTCAATGCCATTTTTGCTCTTTGGAGAGCTGGAGGCAGATTGCAGAGGAGCCGCGCTGAACAGATTGAGTCGAGCCGTATATACATTTTTTTTTTTTGGGTGAGTCGCTATACAGAACAGAAGTTTAAAAGAGTATTTGTGTTTTCTAGATGGCTAATTTAGGTTATGTGTTATAGTAGGTTGAGTGGAGCCCACGCTAGACAGACCAGGTGGCTGTGCTTGCGCTTCAAGCTCACTGATACCTCATCTTGGTGAGTTAACGCCATGTGCTCGCCATGCTCTGCTAGCAACCTGCTAACTAAAGCTAACTGACTTTGGCCAGCCACATGAGTTCAGTTTAATGGATGTTAGTGGTAATTCTGCTAACAGAAGGGAACAAATAATATTTGTGGGGTTTTTTTTTCAAATGAATGTGAATATTGTGGATCTTATACATCAATTTTGTTGATTATTATGTTGTTATTGTGTAATTTTTGTAGTAATCTATGGTTATATGCTAATCATAATTCTTGTAGTGGGTTGGAGTCCTGGGTTCTCTCCGGATGGAGATGGCGAGCCTGTGCCTGAACTGAACTGAATTCCGATCGGGAGAACATCATTCTTCTCCACTGAGCGAACATTCCAGTGGTAACCACTCAGACCACTGAACCTGAGTTTCACAAGACCGAGGAGACTTTCTTTTTGACTAGACTATGACCAAATAGAAGACTGACTTTGAGCTCAACCTGGCTAGGTTTATTGGTACAGGGGGAAAGGCTTAATGGTTCAATCATAAGTCTTTTGCAGCTGCTGTATTTTTCGTTCTATTTTTCACATATCTATATAAAATTCCAAATCCGATGCAACTGTATTCTTTTGCTCATTCTTTGGATCCAGCTATTCCATTTCCCATTCACTGGGAATTTGTAAGGTAATCCACTTGGACCTAGGGTCTGGCCTAATTGTTATTATTTTTTGAATAAGTGGTAACTTAATCTGACGCCAGGGTTACACTAACAAAAGGAGAACAGATGACTCGGTAGAACACAAACATTGGAACACGCTTTGGCGGGTCCTGATGACGTATCTCCTAGGCTACCGGGGCGGGGTCAAGACATTAAGGTGAGGTTCCGTGACATTGAGAAACACCACGTGTTTTAAAAACAAAGGCTTCAATCACAACTTGAAATGTTTCTGCAAATGTTTGTGTGGAGAGTAATTTGGGGTCAAAGGTCACCCTATAATCACCTGAAAGCTGACTGGCTCAGTGACTTTCCTGCTGTTTTACACCCTGAAATCCTCTGAGCTGTGAAAGTCAGAGCTGAATTTGTCTTTTAAAAACCTTCAGCTCTTAATACAGGCCTTTAATAATCACCTTACTGAAAACCGTCGAAGTTTGCATCTGAGGGACTCCAGGTCAGGCTGAGCCTCTAGAGGCAGATGTGCTGGGCTCTGAAGGGTAACAACATGTAAATTAGAGCTTTGACGCCATCGCCACAGGTTGCGAGTGTGCTTGCAGATGTGCACTTGGACACAAGCCGTATTTACTTGTTTTTGAGGAGTGCATCTGTGCGTCGCAGCCCTAATGAGAATCTCCAGGTTGGAAAACATCTGAGATCCTCCCGAAGGCAGTTGGGATCACACAAAATGGAGATATGAAAATGTCAGCCTGAAAAACTTCTGTTTGATGCAAAACGTGGCAGCGGGAGCAACAATAAAAACTTTTCAAGCGGGATTTCATTTTTCCTCTTTTTCAGCTTTCTGTCAGTCAGATGGTTTTGATTATTGTCTTAGTTCCTGTCATGTTTCGCTTCTTGCTCCTGATTTCAGCTTCCCAGCAAATCAGATCTGTGCCAATAAATGTCACATCTGCTCTCTTTTGTCTCGTCTGTGGAGGTTCCTGGTTCTCAGCTGTTGGCTGTCAGATCCATGTGTGTTTATCAGCTTCTGTGTCTTTCTCTTTATATCCAGAGTTTAATGAGGTCAGCTTGTTTTGTGTGTGTGTGTGTGTGTGTGTGTGTGTGTGTGTGTGTGTGTGTGTGTGTGTGTGTGTGTGTGTGCGTGTGCGTGTGCGTGTGTGTGTGTGTGTCTTTCAGGGATAAATGATCACGCATACATTTATTACTCAAGTCAATCTAATTCAAGATGGCCGCCAGCCCTTAATGAAGCGAGTTATGTCTACTCTCCACTTCTTTTCTCAAAATTGTGTTTTGACTCCAGTCTGGATGTGACATTCTTTTGGTTTTTAAATCCATGCTATCCTTTAAAGTTACAAATCAAATTAGCCAACATTTTTTTCACGTCTCTCAACAACGTTCCATCATATTATTGTTATACATATATTGTGGAGACAAAACATGAAATTTAAAGTAAATGGTCCTTTTGCATTT